>VTPC01008694.1:0-45362 GCA_011009095.1 Ignelater luminosus | reverse complement strand
CGAATTGAGCGTTTGCTAGGTGGCGTATTAATGATTTCTGATCCTGGTCAAAGCAAAATGGTAGTGGATCATAATAAAAAATTAATTTTGCTTTAATCATTATCAAACTGCATAGGTCTTGAAATATCCTAAATACCCTTTTAAAGCTGGTTTACATTAGAGAATTTTATTTTACTTTAATTGATTAGATTAATCTGATTGAGGTTCTATTGTATTAATAATGAACATCATGGTATTCAAGCTGTCAACTAGAAATGGAGATAGTTTGCTATTTTCTTATACTTTGAAATAGAGTTCTAAAACTTGGGATATTAAAATTATATTATATTTGTCGTTGTTTGACTAAGTGGACTACTTAAGGTCACCTCCGGTTTTAGCGGAAGTTGTACCAATTTTATTTTTTTTTTTTTTGAATAGCATCCTGTATATATTTTTTAATAATCTAATTCCTCATTAAATTTTGTTTCTGTTGATACGTCATTTGCGATACGTATTTTGTTTTAAGATAACCTCAAGAACGTTCAATTTTCTTAAAATAGAAAAAGAGTATGATCTGACATTCTTTTTGTAAATCGCAAAAAAAATAAAGTTTAAGAAGCATCGGTAATAAGAAGGAAAGCAACCTTTATTTGCCTTTTAAAGGGTAAACAATAAAAATCTTCAAAAAGATGTGTTCTATTTTAAAAAAACATTTTTGAGGTTATCTTGAAACAAAACATGATAAATGACACATCAACAAAAACAAGATTCAAAGTAAAATATAGTAGAATCAAATTATTTAAAAATATATTTATAGTCCACTTAAAGAGGAATATTTAAAAACGCCTACACTTTGTGCAGACCGGATTTTATGTAGCAAATTGTACACTGAAAGACAAAAAAGTGGGATATTTAGTTTTTGGAGTTTTCTTAAAAATGAAAGAATAATATGCCCTGAAATGCTTATTCACTACTCTAATTTAATAACGCACATTAAGTTTCAGCCTTCATTTTTAAATTTTACCAAAAATGTGGACATCGTCTAGTCGCTATATGTGCATTGTTTATTCTTCAGTTTGTGTCAATAAATCATATGAATCTTCTACCACCTAAATAGCATTGCAAAAATAGTGGCTTTAATAAAATGAAGGAAGAAGAAAGTGCGTGCCTGAAACTCTTGGATTTTCCCGATCCGCAGTTTGTAGCGCTTACACTCGTTATGGAGAAACGCTGCACAACCGCTGCTGATGACCAATTTGTTGTATTAAATGCCATCAGAAATCAACTGTTGCTATGTTTAAAAATGAGCTTCATAACACAAAACCTCTAGGGTATCATCACGTACACTGCAGGCCAAAAGTTTAAGACCACCTCACCTTTTTGTATTTAGTTTTGCGAACTACAGTAAAACTTTTCCTTAACGGACAGCGTTTGTGCCAAGGGAAATGTCCGTAATACCAAGGTGTCCGCTATTAAGAGAAAAAAACTTATAGATTACAACATGACAATTTGAAAAACGTCGTTGTTTTATTATAATTCTGTGAGCACGGTCTTATAGGTTATTGGTAAAGTAAACAAATCTGAGAAATCCTTTCTTGTTTTAAAACGTGAGAAATATGATAACTCTCCATGCATGATTACCGATTTTAAACTGTTGTATTAAACAAGTGTGGTTATTCGTTTATTTAATATAATTGTTAACTGTCATTAGTGTTGTAGGTTTTGCTTGTTTCTATATGAATAATATGTAGAAACAAAAAATTAAACGATACAATTAGAACTGCGATTTTGGAGAGAGCAGTACACTCTGCTATCAACAGGCTGCTTAGTACCGGACAAAACAGAAGCAGACCGCGTTTTGGAAAACAGCGATCTCCTCAAAATGGAATAGGCGGAAACTTTTTCTAAATAATTTAAATAAGTACTAGTAATTGCAAAAAGGTTGTAATGTTTACTACACTAAAGAGGTATATCTTCCGACAAATAATCTGTATGATTGTATAGCAGTCAAAGAATCATTATTGAGGACTGTTAATAAAGCAAACAGACTTCAGTCGGTTAGTTAGCATGCAAATCAGACATTTGCAGATTGAAAAAAGGTACTGTGGTCATACGAGTCCAAATTCGAGATATCATTAGAATCGTGACAAGAGCCATCCAAAACAGTTTTCAATTGAGTTTCCGCCTATTTAAAAAAATGAGGTTGATGATGGTTATTCAAAACTGAAACGTACAGGAATTTTGTTAGCGTATTTTAATAGAGAACAAAAAGTGGCAATGGGAAAGTAGTTTTAGTTTTCTGACATCTCTTCAAATAAAGGAAAGAAAAAATCATAACGAAAATCCAGAAATCTACTTTTTTTTAAATATCTCTGAAACTATCCAAGATATCTAGATTTTGCAAACGTCAACAAAAAGGTCTTATAAATAGCCAACTTTCATTCCATTTAACGGATCCTGTATCTCTTACCATTTCCAAGATCCCTATGCTCTGCATCCTTATCTTGGACACACTGTATAATAACTATGGTTTCTAATAAAATTCTAAAAACTAGGTTTTTTCTTTTTTGTTCTTTTCAGTAGTCTAAGACTTTTGACCTGCAGTGTACAGTAAAAAGAAGATTGCATGGAGCTTACTTGATGGCGAGACGCCCGCTACAGTAACGAGAATTGTGTGATGTAGGTAACTGTATTAGCACAAAATCAAATAATTGCTTATTTATAGTATGTACATGTCATTTTCATAACAAAATCACGTTGGGAAGGCTAGAAATGTTATCAATATTAAATTACAAAAAGAAGTGAAGCAATGTGCAGAATTAAGTTCCAGTACCGGTTGTACTGCTACTCTTTTTGTGTTGAAGTTCTACAAATCACCTCCTTTTTTGCTTTTAAGAAGTTCAACCTTCTCATCTGGATTCTCAATGCCAATAAAATCGTTATAAACAAATTGTAATCTTGAATATGTCAATAAAGTTACATACAATGTAAATATAAATAAAAAAGTAGGTAATGAAACAGCACTTAAAAGTGGATTCTTAAGGTCAAAATAGGTCGATTAAGTACGACTTGCAATAAATGAAATTGTTTCTTTCAAAAGTCTTCAAAGTTAAGATTTAATTTTTATTCTTCACTGTAACTCAGAAACTACCGATGCGATTTTGTTCAAACTACCTAGATATGTTTCAATTGTTGACAAACAATTTATGATAAATTATGACAAAAAACGTTTAATATTTTTTGTTTATTATTATCAGATTTTATTCAATTTTGTACTGTGCACTGAAATCAAGTATGTAAACCGAATCATAGTTTAATTTTTTAAAATTTTGATTTATACATGCATTATAATGGTTTTCTGTCATAATTTCTCGTCTAGTCTGCAATAAAGTTTCAAATGTTTTCAGTGTTCAAGTTATCAACAGTTTATTTAAAACTTTGTTCATATTGCATCACATCTTAGTTTTAATTCAATTACGTTAGCAATATAAAAGTTACACCTAATTAACAGATTTTATTTTAGTATAACATAACAATTTTATAACTATAAAAAATTCCATAATATAACAATAAGAAATTAAACAAGCTACGCAAAAACAAATCTCAATTAACTATACCATAAAAATCTACACATTTTTTTAAACATTAAAATCTTGTACTTTGATACAAGTTCTTACAACTGATTTCATTTTTTATCCAAAAATAAGTCTATTATCACAAATTCAACACTAAAGCCTAGTAAAAAATAATCTTAAACTATTCCCACCATCAAATTAAAAAAAATGCTTGTCTGATACATGACAATAAATTAATTGTACAATTATAACAAATATAATACCCAAACAAAATATTAAGAATGGCTTGATATATTTATAAGGCACTATTGCCTTCCTAGGTCGCATAACACCGTTAATAAAGCTGGTTTTTATTTCAGAATATGGTGGATACCTAAAAGATGTACTTTTTTCAGTAACTGTTGCAAAATCTCTATCAAACGTGCCCTTTTTATGAACGAATGTATCAAAACTATTTTTTCCATGATACGCTCCCATACCACTGAAACCTACTCCCCCAAATGGTAAAGTATCAACCGAGAAATGAAACAATGTCTCATTTATCGAAAGACCACCACTAGAAGTATTACTCGCGAACAGATCCTTAGTTGCTTTCTTTTTAGTAAACACATAAATCACAAGCGGCTTCTCACGCGCATTTATAAAATTTATAGCTTCATAAGGGTTTTCAATTGTTACAATTGGTAGAATTGGTCCGAATACTTCTTCTTGCATTATAGGATCGTTTGGATTGACATCTACTAATATTGTAGGTTCGATAAAACGACTAGCAGCATCTGATTTTCCTCCTATGACGATATTTCTTTTGTCTTTGAGGAAATTCATCAATCTATTGTAATGCCTGTCAGATATTATACGACAATAATCTGGGGATGATTGTGCATCATCTCCATACCATTCTTTTAACACCTTTGTGGCGATCGATACAAAATTTTCTTGTACTTCTTTTGTACATAGAATATAATCAGGTGCAATACAAACTTGTCCAGCATTAGAACATTTACCCCATAAAATTCGTCGCACTGAAATTTCCATATCTGCAGATTTATCTATGAAAACAGGACTTTTACCACCAAGTTCTAATGTTACAGGTGTAAGATATTTATTAGCAGCTGCATGTACAATTCTTGCAACAGTAGTTGAACCGGTAAAAAATATGTAATCAAATCTTTCTTTTAGTAATTCAGCCGTTTCCGTTGCATCACCAAGATAGACCTGATAACATTCCTTATCTAAATATTTCGGTACTAATCCTGCAATAAGCTGTGCTGTTGCTTCTGCTAGTTCCGATGGTTTAATTATAACACAATTTCCACCAGCAATTGCACCGGCTAATGGAGTAAACACTAAATTTATAGGAAAGTTCCAAGAAGAGATAATCAGAACTACCCCGTAAGGATCGCTATATATACGTATTTTATCTAAAGTATTTACCAAAGGCTTTGAAGGCGTTTCCGGTTTAGTCCATTCGTCCAAGTGCATTAATGCTTTAAGAATTTCATTTCTACCGTATTCGACATCTAAAGTAGAGGCCTCTTGTCGATGTCTTCCGAGATCCTTCTTTAATGCGTCCTCCATGTCCTTTGCATTTTCGTCGAACATGCGTAATAAATTCTTTAATTGCTGTCGCCTGAACTCGACCGATTTTGTTTTATAACTTCTAAATGCAGCCCTTGCAATTGCAACCACATCACTAGCATTTCGTTTATAAAAATTTCCATTACATTTAGGAACAGGAAGTGATTCGGATGGTTCTATATCAATAACCGCAGCGTTGGTATAATCAGCGGAAGAGACTTTTGTGGACGGTAAGATTAGCTCACTTTCTACCTTGGCCATGTCGACGCACTGCGTTGAACTTATTACTTAATCGTACTTATGCACCATGCGATCGAGAGCCGACTGAACTGTCTTAACAACAAAACAACTAATGAAGTGTTTCTTTCCTACCATCAGTGAACAACCTTCGCGCGCGCAAACTTGATGTGTCTTCTGATTGCAAGACGATATTATTTTTTATTTAATTAGCAGCGCCAGGTAGATTGTGTTGGAGATGCGAGTTTTAGTCGGTTTGGTGTTACAAACAACTAAGAAAAATGCTAATAGAAACCACAAAAACATTATTATTTTAATTACAGTATTAATGTATTTATGTAAACTATGTGCATATTAAGTAGATATTTTAAATATTATAATAAGGTAATAAAGGTCGTCTCCAAGAGTAGCTGCTATATTATAATCTATAGTATAATGTTCACTACAAAACTATTAAGTATTAACATTTTTGTTTTTTCGTAATTTTCTTAATTTAAGAATTTAAGAAGCACGTTTTCAAAAACTAATCAACAAATTTTGAGCACATTTCTGTTAACGTGTAGTCCATGAATGTCCAACTCATAGGCTAACATGGGCCAAAATAAAAAGGTAAAAGTTTAGATGGGCCACAAAAAATCAGTATTCATAAAGACTTAGGTTTATTCTGAAAAATACAGAAATAAAAAAGCCAAGGACAATTTAATGTTTTCGTTTTGTTTGCTGGGCCACAAAACATTCGTTGCGGGTCGCGAGTTTGACACCCATGGTGTAGACGATAAAAATACCTTCAAGACGATGTGTCACTTGACCCTTTTGTAGTATTTAAAGTATTAAAGGGGTTTGTTGTAGTACACACGAGGATGGAGTTTGGGGTATGAATTCTTAAACTTGGTGTTCATCAATATCAAAATTGCTTTGCAAATCCTTTCAAAATTTATTTTGAGCCGAGTTTTTGGACGTCAAGTTTTTGTTAAAACACCATGTACGTATAACTGCATTGGCAAAAAGAGAATCCTAAGCTCTTCCGACAAAATAGCTTTATACATACAGTTGACAGTACAACAAAAATAAAATAAATACCAAATAAAACATATTTTGTCCAATTAAAAAGTCATGTCAAGAGTTGTGTTTGCAGTTGAAGAAATTTGTAGACCTACATTGCAGATCTCTGGGCACAACCAACAACTTCTTATAGAAAAGTTCTGTAGAACAAGTGATTTCCAATTTCAACACGTCAACACCATCTGCGACTGTGTTACTTCCTACTTCAGTAGAAATGCGCGGGCGCTATACATTCAAAAAATAATAAGACGACTTTAAACTGACATTGTTAAGAATCTAACAATCAACACGACGTTCTCAAAAAAGAGCAGTATCAAGTTGTGTTTTACAAAGTTCAGTTAGAATGTTGGATGCCCACAAAATTTTAAAAGATCGAAGTATTGTGATTTCTAGAGCTACCTTGCGCGTTATAAAAAAATCAAGTTAATAACGTTTTCTACAGTTCATGCTGTCTGCCTTTTTTCAACCAGGTTTTCCATTCTCATTTGTTCTTGCAATCTCTATCTTTTAGTCCTCTTCTGTTCACAGATTCATCCACTTCATCCCTCCATGATTTTCTGGGTCTACCTCTTTTTCTCCTTCTCATTGCACTTCACTCCGTCACTTTGTTTAGCCATCTGTTTTTGGCTCTCCTGACATGGCCATACCATAGTAATCTCTTGTTTTTTATAAACTTTATTACATCTGTCTCTATGTTCATTTTTTTTCTGATATCTGTATTTAGGAGTCTATTTAGCCTAGTTAATCCGCAACACCGTCTCTACAACTTTATTTCAGTGTCTAGTACTTTTCCATGGTTTCTCTTGTTGATCACCCATACCTCTGCTTCATAGGTCATGATACTTTGTACTATGATATTGAAATCATTTTGTTTTTATTGTTCTTCTTTTGTCCCATATGATAGGGTGTAATTGTCTTATTACCGCCCTTGTTTGTCCGAGTTTGTTGTTAATATCTTGTTCTGTTGTGGCATTTTTTGTTATTGTAAAGCCTAGATATTTGTCTCTGTCTGTGCCTTTAACTTTCTTAATGTATCTTCTAAAAATCAAGTATCAAAGTTGAATAAAGCTAGTAAAAAGAATAAAAGCTGTAGATAGTCATCACTTTCCAACACCTAAATTGGAAGTTTGAAGAAAATGATAAAAAAAAGGTTCTTCGACACAAAGCAGTCTTGCTAATTATGTAAATACAAGCTATCCAATATACACTTAAGCATAAAATTGATACTAAATTAATAATAAAATCACGCTGTCATTTGATTTAACCAAATCACCATTAAAAAAGGTAGGAACGATCAAGGCGACTGTACAATATTTTAAAAAATCGTTAATGGTGAGATGTTTATGAAAAAATGTTTCATCCAAAAGGTGTTATGGTTTTCATGAAAATTTGTTATAATGGACTAAGTGCATCGTTGTTTGTAGAACCGGGGGCAAAGATCAATGCTGATTATTATATTAACAAATGTTTAAAACCACTAATCAAGGATATGAAAGAATATTTTCCTAATAAATCTTGGAAATTCCATCAAGACTCGACATCAACACATACCTCTCGCAAAACCTTACAATTCTTGAACGATAAAGGTATAGAATTTATTCAACCAGACGTTGGACTCCAAATTACTCTGACCTTGCACCATGTGATTATTTTTGTGGGGATATCTGAAATCTCAGTTACCAATTAAAATAGTAAATACTATTACTCAACTGAAAAAAACTATAAAAAAGTCAGAAAGATTCCCCTGGGTATGATACGTCGTTTTCTCGAAGCCTGGCCAAAACGATGTTTACAGGTGTACAAAAACAGGTGTTTTCATTTAAAATTACTTTGGTTAGATTACATTTTTAAATAAATAAGTTACAGCGGTTCAGATTTGTCTTATTATTCTTTGTATGCAACCTATACAAGCTGATCAGTCTAGTGCCTATAGTAGAAGAGTTTTCCAGGACGAGCAGTTCGGCTTTCGTATCGTACATTCAACAGTCCGCCAGATCGCCACATTATGAATGCTTTTAACAAGCGAGAATTGACTGGCACAAGTCTTTCCTAGACAAACGTGTCAACAACCTTCCGCAGTCTGGAACAAGGACTTTTTCACAAAATACTGAATGCGAACATTCCTCACACGCTTGTTCAGCTGGTCGCGTCTTACCTCCAGCATAAAGTTAAATGATTTCAAATCGTCGTTGAAGACATTTACCGAAAGCGTACTCCAAGCTCCTTCTATCTAACTATGTTCGTATGAGATCTCCTGATAAAGCCTCACTTGTAACTCTCATTGTACGCGGATGATTTTGTCCTGTTGACTAGCTCAGTGGCACTGCGATACGGTCATACGTCATCTGAAGATGGTGATCAAGAAGCTCGAAGACTCAGCACTTCACAAGAGCCATGAAGTTCATCGTTCATTAGTCATCAGTATATGTAAGTGGCTGAAGGGTGGAGGTCAGTTCTATCCATATTTTAAATTTATTCCCTTCCACTGCTGAAGAGGCATGTAGCCTATAGCGCCTACTGCTGCTTTAAAGCAAAAATTAAAAATAACCACAATTTGACTTTGACGTTTTGGGTTACTAACGATGACAAAAAAGCCAGAAACTGCAGTGTAGGTCTGCAAACTCCTATACAGTGTGTCCACATTTCGATGCTCACTATTGGGATCTCGGAAATTGTAAGAGATACAAAGGCGGTTAAATTAGAAAAGATTTGACTGTTTTGGAGATCAGTTTAATTATGCTTTTGTATTTTCAAAAAAGTTCACGGCTTACTACATATATTTGCTAAAAACGAAATTATCTTATTTTTCTTTAATAAAAAGCATTTCCCACTTAGTATGCCATGGCTTTAAACATATAAAAATCATTGATTTTTGTCAGATAAATTACATTTCTTATGTAACAATTGCTAAAAAAAAAAACAAAAGACGCTTTTAAGATACTATACTGAGCATTCACAGACAGCATCAAATAAGCAGCTAATGCCCCATAAAAGCGTATTTATTTTGTTGTAGCAGTTTTTGCATAACAAATGAATTTCTTTGATAAAACTCCACGACTTTACGTGTTAGATGTCATGGCACACTATGATGAAAAATGATTTTCACTTCATAACTCGGTAAAACAAGAGAATAGCTGTGTCAAACCATGTATCACTAAAAAGCATTTAAGGCGTGCAGTTCAGTAATATGGAAATCAAGGAGGCGTTCCATTAGAAAAAATTTGGATTTACGTTTCACCGCGGAAGTAAAACAAAAGACAATTACGAAAATAATTTTTTTGTGTTTTAGAGTAAATTCTCTAAAACACCCTCTTTGCTGTTCTTTTCTATCTTTGCTCGTTCCTGAGATATTTCACTTGAAAAAACAAATGCTTAAGTAAACTGATCTCCAAAATATTCAAATCTTAACACACTGTATTTTAAGCAAGCTTCTTGATCTGACTTTCTTGTTTGGTGTAATCTGGATTTTTTTACTTTCCATCAAGATATCGACAAATTTTGAGTAAAGTTAATAAAATAAATAAGTAAAGAGCTACTAAAACTAACCACTTCATAGTTTTCAACAAATGTAATAACATTTAATTTAGAGAAAACGAAATAAAAGAAAAGAGAAACTTAAATTGTTTTTCCAGACAATGAAAATTTTATGGAGAAAATAAAAACAGAAGAAACTATAAATTGCTTTTCAAAAAGGTCAGTAATGTATTGCAAAAAATAAAGAAATTCTTTCATTTATAGTAAATCAACTAAATAAAAACAACCTATATGATAATCTTGAAACTCAATTTTACTTTCAGAAATTTTAGGGAGTCTGTATAGCTTCAAAGGGAGAAGTCACTCTGTCTTATTAAATTTGTCAGTTGTATTGTTTCAACATTATTAGGTTTAGACCTTCATAAGGTAGATGGTTTTAAAGTAAATGACTAATCAGCAGTTGGTAAGAAATAAGAAAATACTACTAATTTGACTCTTCTAATTAAAGCTAATTAGGATACATTAACCACTTTTTTATGGAACAGCCTGTGTAGTCAAGTATAAGTTTTGAATGTTCCTGAGTGATACTTATTGATACTTCTACATGTAATGATGCGATACTGCAAAATTAGAATTTAACCAACTCTTGCAACTAATGACTTATAAGTTATTCATGACTGATTTAGAAAGAATAGCTGCTGATAGTGTAATACCTTTTTGAAGTTTCTCATACTGCATAAATCTCTCAAGCATTTTTTACAGATACTAACAAGTCCACAGGAAAGTAATCAGTGCAATAAGTAATAATTAATTTGTCGTTATAGGAATTGAATTTGTACCCAAGATTTACGTCATATGTTTCCTTGAAATGGTAACATTTTCTGTAATTACTACACGCAATATCAATTTCCGTAAATTTATGTAATTATTTTAATAAGTAAATGTATCAACTTATAGACGGCTTGATACAATCAATATTTTAATATAGGATTCAGAAAACGAAATCTTGTCCACCTTAAAACGGTTTCATATAAATTAGTTCTAACACTTGCTTTCTGGTAGTTTTTAATGATTTGTAAAATTGTTCTGTTCCAGTTGAATTGAAATTAAATTATTAATGCTTTAATTACAAACTGAAAGTCTAATATAATTATTTCAAAACGCCGCAAAATTAAAGTTATATAAGACTGTCATTCTTGAATCTTTCATGTTCAAGTATTATTTTTGTTGAATTCAATAAGTAATAAGAAGAGTGACCTTCCAATATCTATTTATTATCGAAACGGTTGATGACATTGTTATTATCCCACAATTACTTGTAATTTTGTAAAGTGATTTTAGTATTTTTCCCCAAAAACAACTAAAATGCTAAATTATCATATTTATAACTCATTACTAGTTTTCCAAAATGGGTTTGATAATGTTTCCTTCACTAAAGATATTTTTAATTTATTTTTTTCTCGCATAAAAATGTTAATTTAGTTTTTAAAATACTATTTAATGGTTAACCCTGAAAAATACATCTTTGGGCCACACCAGATCTATGCATATATTACTTTTAGGTAGTGCAATGATGGTCGGAACCATTAATTTCTGCCACGTAACTTAATTATGTGAGGTAGCAGTCAGATACAGGGTGTTTCACACCTAACCAGCCAAACTGAGAGAATGCACTGTTAATGCAAAAAATGAACAAAACACCTTAATAACATTTTTTGATTCGATGAAGTGGAAATTTCGGCAAATTTTAACCAATGCTTTCAGAAAAGTACGAAAGATTTGATACATTTCAAAGTTTTGTACTTGCGAAAGAGCTTGGATAAAATAAAACTTTTGTTTTAGAGCATGTTTACTTGTAGCCGCGTTTTTCATTTAATCAAAACTTTACAAACTTTTACTAAAAGTAGGTTTTCACATATTTTTCTGATTTTTGTTAATTTACTATGGTAAGTTTCGAATTTTCTGTTAAAACAGCTACTATCATCATTCATCACCAATCAAGCTTTTAATACGGCTTGTGACAATAAATTGATAACAGGAAAAACATTAATAAACAATGAATTAAATAATCAGTAAATACCTACCTACTGCTAATCACAATTGTTTATTATATTTTTATTTTACAGCCTTGCTGTGTGTGCTACTTTTGTTATGGACTTATGGTTATTCATGGCTATGATCGTTGGTTTCCTAGAAATTCCTCAACAGAATTGACTGTTTGTAAAATACTATTCTACCTTAAAAACATCGTATTAACTTTTTCCCTGATTGTCTCCGAAACTATTAGTTTACAAAAAAATTGAAACATAGAAATTAAGTTTGTTCTTTATCTTTCTATCCATCCTTGAAGTTTGGCTAATTGGGTGTGAAACACGCTGTATTTGTAATGTTAGTTTCTATGTTGTATCATTATCATTTTGGGGTTATTTCCTATGAGCGGTTCAGTACGGGTTGCTCGACCATTTTACAAAATCTTAATTGTATTTCTGCGGTTACCTTTATAGGTTGTTAGCTCAAAATGGATACTAATTTATTTTTAACCCTTTCGTACTGACGTGAATTCAACTTCTACTCGTACTGATGTGGATCTGTGAAACTCAATGTGTTTACAATAATTGTTTTTCTAAGTCCTTGGATGCTTGATTTAACAAAAATTTTGCATGGATGTTAATCACTGTTTCCTGCCGATACACAAGTCATCCTCATTTTATTGCTAGAATGCAGAACAAGTCCATAGAAAGATTAATAGTGTAGATATGTCAAGAACATCTAGATTGCTAAACAAAATTAAATTTTTCTAATTTTTTAGAACAACTAAAGACATTTTATCACCACTTTGTCTAATCGCCGTCAAACGGTTTTTGATTTTTGCATAACAAATCTTTTATCAAATTTCACGTAGTAACTAATTTGTAGCAGTATCAAAAGGCATTTTTGCTTAACATTTCAATTAAAAAATGCAAACATAAGAAACTTTTAAGAAAATAAAAAGGACAAACTTAAATTTGTTTGATTTTTTAAAATTATAATAGATGTTGGAAATATTGGCTACCTTCTTCAGCACACTAAAAAACTACTTATGGATGGAGTTTGAAATCTGAAACATGTGTCTTTCTTTTCTTATAAGTAGCTAAATACGAGGGTAGTTTGATAAGCCTTTAGCCCGAGCATCAAGGTCAAAATGTTTTTATAGTTACGATGATCCATCCTTCACGTGGCACTGCTGAACATGTCAGCCATTCTTGACGCGTACTTTTTTTGACAGTCGTTTGTCTCAGTCGATATCAGTGATTTGTAAAAAATAAAGCCAGTCTAATATCGTTCAGTTATAAAATTCTTGCGTTTGAAAGGTCAAACTCCAGCGGAAATAAAAGCCAAATTGGACGCTGTCTACGGGGAATCTGTCCCTTCGTTCGCCACCGTAAAAAACTAGGTGGCAGAGTTCAAAAGTGGCCGTACGAGTGTGTCTGATGAAGAGCGTCTGGGAAAGCCAAAAACAGCAGCCGTTGAGAATATCATCGAAAAAGTCCATAAAAACGTGTTAGATGATCGTCGAATAAAAATAAGAGACATGGCACAGACCGCAGGCATCTCAACAGAACACGTTTTTAAAATATTACATGAACATCTCAAAGGAGCTGTTGGATTGATTTAATTTAATAGACTTTTTGAGGCGATTTGTAACTGTTGATGAAACATTGGTCCATTATTACACACCAGAAACCAAACAGCAGTCTAAACAGTGGACTTCAACAAGCGAACCTGCTCTGAGGAAAGCAAAGACGGCGCCATCGGCCGGGAAAGTGATGGAGACTGTTTTTTGGGATTTACATGGTATATTGCTCATAGTCTATTTAAAGAAAGGAAAAACAATAACGGGATTGTATTATGCTCCATTACTAGACAGGTTGAAGAAAGAAATCTAGTCCAAACGACCTCAAATACAGAGGAAAACAGTCCTCTTTCATCATGACATTGCGCCGGCTCACACGTTGATGGTTGCGATGGCCAAAATTCATAAACTTGGATTCTGACCTCGAGCGACTATTTTCTCTTTTCAAGCATGAAATCATGGCTTGGGGAAAAGAAGTTCACGAAAAATTATAAAGCAATAGCCGCCATGACCGCGTATTTTGCAGACTTTCTGGCATCGTAGTTTTTGGAGAGGATCAAAAAGTTGGAACATCACTGGATGAAATGTATAAACCTAAAAGGGGACTATGTAGAAAAATAAAATTGATTTTGACCAAAAAAACACTTCTTTCTATGTTAGGCTAAAGACTTATCAAAGCACCCTCGTATAGTAATATTCGTATTTTTCGCAATTTTACAGTCAATTATATCTGGTGGGAAAACCAGATAAATTTCCAAAATTTTGTCACATTAAAGTACTTGGAAGCTTGAGACTCCACTAAAAACTGAGATAGGGCAAGTACAAGAGTATGGAAATTAATTAATTTACCTCCTAGTCTCGAAATGATTATTATTAATATTTTATTTGTATCGTCTTTACATTAAGTTGAAAAACGCAAACCGTAGTTTTGTACAATCTTTTTAAATGCCTTTCCTTATATGCGTCCACATCTTTTATTTCATTTACTGCTGATTGTAACAATGTAACATTAGTCAATTGATCCTAACAGAATTCGGGAACCTCCTAGTTTCAAAACTTGAATAAGGTAAAACTAAATGTTTTGTTTTTAAGTATGATTGCTTAGATCTTAGTTACAAACCTTTTTTCTACAGGACGATCGACCAATTCAGTATTGACGATTACAGTTACAGTTAAATTTAGCAACTTTAGTGTTGGTCAATAGTTTGTTGTGAAACTCGTGAATTGAGTCTAATATAATTAACAAGCATTTGCTTGGTATTCAGGTACATTACTACTATAAACCATTAGTCTTGTTGATAAATGGTGACTGAGAAATAACAAATGCTTTCCTTTGCTGTTATTAATATTTAATTTCGATCAGACTATTTAAAAAACAATGAAAACAAGTAGTCAGGTTTACTCCTGGTACAAAATATACATAATCATTTCTACTTCCTTAGTCTTTAACAGTTTATGCAATCTTCCTTCTAGTCTTGAAGGTTGGAATAATATTCATTTTGTAATTCTTTGAAACAATGTTTCTTTAATTGCTATTTTGCAAGGTTACATGCACTTTAAACAATGAGTCTATTATATTTTTTGCAATTGTAACTGTTTTATTCACAATTTCCATTTGTTATTTTAATTCAGAATTTATGAAAATTGTTTTACATATAATTGCTTTACTACATTAATTTAAAAAAGAATAAAAACAGTCGGTACTATTTTATAAAAAATCTTCTTATTTAACTTTATTAATTATGCAATTGGAGCGTCATCAATAATTTTCATTCAGTTTTATCATATTATTTTGATATGTTACAAGAGAATTCAAATTATAACACTGATAGACAAGGAACAATTTGGGCTAGCTCTTATGTAAGTTTGCCTACTGAATCCGAATATATCATCAGAATTTGTTCATCACCCACCATTTTTTGTAACTGTTGGTTTTCACTCCAAATTAGCATATCCTGCCTCTTGAATTTCTAATTTTCGGAGTAAAATTGTATAAATCACAATATTAATTATAAAGCCTGATGGGCAACTGAAATAGCAACATTAAAATAGAAAGCTGAAAAAACCAAACACAACCAAACTCTCACTCAATCAGTATATGGGACAGAACTGACAGTTTCCATGAAGTTTGTAAAAGGTACGTCAAATTTGTTCGTGACCATTATGGATCAAACGTTTTGGTCAGTTTTGATGGCTATCCTCTGGATCCTGAGCTTAGAAGTGCTACGAGTGCTGAAATGTAATGCATTGGTAAAAAGATATTATCGAAAAACTGAAAAAAGTCCGAAATTTTGATGGTTTTTGGCGCCCCACGGCGGCGCCCGCACATGGCCGACGTGGTCGAAAACTTGGGTTTTTAACTAGGACACCAATATACAAAACATATTCAAGAATTAGAACTACATAGGCTTTTGCAAGCAAATAGGTCTCGATTCACTGGACTAAATACAAATTTCAGAAAAATTCCATTAGTACATAATTTATATTAGAATTACAAAAAAGGCTTGATCTAAGATTGCGCCAGATTTAATAAGGGCCGTCAATATTTAAGCATTTTGACGTAGGTTAGATGGAATTTCTGGAAATTTAAGAAATCGGGAAAAGATATTATAGAAGAATTCCAATTGTGTACAGGGGGTTTTCGGTTTATGTAGTCAAACATCGGCAGGTCATAGAACATTCAGAAATAAGTGTACTTTGTTGATACAGGGTATTAAAGTTTTTCTAGAACTTCTTAGTTTCTTTGCTATTTCAAACACAACACATGTTGAGCTGAAATTTGTTGTATGGTTTCTACTATGGGAAATTCACCTATCTACAGTTTTTGTAGTTGATGCATTTCATCATGGTCGGAGATGCAGGGAAGGGTATTCATATTTCTGCAAAAAACGTATGTTACGCCACTGAAAAACTAACTGATTCTATTGTTTTTGTGTTCTACGCTCAATTTACCAAACAAAGTTACTGTTGTGTTTTTCGCGTATAATACACTACCAGTAATTTAAATCTTTGGGAACTCCTGCAACTTCTTGTTTAATGTAGAAATCTTGTACGTGTCGAGTAACTGACGAAGTAGCTGAAATATTACATTAATTAAGTCTATTCAGCAAAGAGCCCTCATTTCTCAATGTAGTATTTCTCCTGACGTTTGACTACATCAACCGAAAACACCCTGTATATTACGAAAAGGGTTTCATCTGAAATTGCGCTAAATTTAATAAACACCATTAGGGGAGTAATCAAATTGATAGTAAGAGAGGAAAGCAATGATCTCAAAGCGGAAGTAGATACTTTTCAATCGTACATAGAGTTATATTCAATAAAACTACATGAATAATATACTAATGTTATCCACAACCTAAGAGAAGAAAATAGAAAACTGCAAAAGCTATGAAGAAGTATAGGTAATTATGAAGAGATGAAGAAAAGGACGATGTCTCCACAGATTTTGGTAAAAGAGAGTTTTCAAAACTCTAAAAGCCATAATTTACAGATTTATGGAAGTATATCTTAAGTAGAAAAAAAAATTGATTAATTAAAGAATAAAACGTGGTGTAAAATTGAAAGAAACAACTTGGTTCAGTGTCCAATAGTATAAGAATTTTTAAACAAGATACAGTCGGAGATGATTACTTAGAGAAATGTAAAGTTAGAAGATCCAACATCACTTTTTTGTATAAAAAAATGGTAGCAGAATTTATTTATGTTTGCGAACAAAAAGTTATTACAACAATCATTGCAGTTTCATGTATAGGTCAATAAACTATCACAAGGCTAAGTTATTAGTAAAGCTATGCCTAGATAAAAGAATTCTATTTCATACTTTTATATCGCAATTTCTTATTCTCTTTCTCTTTCTTTTAGGATAAGTCCGAACTCAATATGTCTTTCAGAAAACCATACTAGAAATCAAAATGGATTTTTATTCTTTCCATATATATAATCATGCAAATTATTTTTCGCAAATTATGGAATATGTGAAAACGCCAAAAAATTGGAAATAGGTTTTTGGCACTTTAGTTTGTTAGCGATAGCCCTTGGAGACCAATATCCTGGCATAAAACCAAGTTACTGTAGCATTGCTTAAGAAATAATGCAATAGTTAACATACTAAAATGAAATATAAATTACGTTTTACTTGAAACGATTTTGATTTCAAAAAAATAAATAGCAAATAACTTTTAAAATTAAATTACAGGAAACCATAAAACGTTTTTTGTTTAATGTGATAGGCAAGCAAGGTTGTGGTTATGAAGGTTTTTATTCTAAAATGAACTTTTACGGTTTCTTAATTATAAAGCTTAAAGATCACAAACGTATACGTAAATTTTAAGATTTTTCTAGCGTTGATTAAAATAAGTAATTCTTTAATAAAATCTGGTTCATATTAATTTTTATCACAGATAGAAGCAACCGTACACTGTTTTTGGTTTTCCCTCTAACGATTTATGAATTTATATATCTAAATATATAAAAATAAAACATAAACGTTCTCTAATTTGTATATTACCTTGACTTGAATAATTACCGAGTGTAAAGTTTGTTTTTGTCTACAACGGTCTTCAAATAATAAATGCAGAGCAATACAATTATTAGCCCGTAAATTGACATTGACTTCTGTGGATGTTTTTTTTGCTATACTTTATGCATAAATCTATTTGTTTTTGTAATTTCAAAGACATTATAATTCAAGGTTAGGTTCAATAACACGAACTTATAAAAAAAAATCTTGTTTTTATATACCTATATACACGCAGTACCTATTGTAAACAAAGTAATATTTATTAATTATAATACTGACCTATCTTGATTTGTTGAAAAAGAGTTTTGTTGGAATGATAGTTTTAATTAAAAATTAGATAAAATTATTTCACTACTATCGATTAAACCGTTTCTTAAACAAAACATGGCCAACTTTGTTTTACAAAAATTTGGTAATTTTATTGAAGGTAACTTGAAGTCCCTTCGGATACATGCATGACATATTAGAAAGTTTTTTGACATGATACCACTTTTCAATTCTCAATCTAATAGTCAAAATATTTCTTGGGTACATAACTTAAGATATACCGAGTTGTTACAAGTTTTGTTACCTTTTTATTTTTGTTTAATCTATTTAGAAAAAGTACACAGTTACAGATCTCTATCTTCCAACTTACAATTTACGATTTTCTCTTACAAGTGTTGTATTATTTTGTCCATTACGCTTTTTCATAATTCATTTCAACAATAAAAATATTTCTAGTATGTCTTTCATACGTTCCAAATCATGCAGCACCTTCGGGGCGTTGTTATTCCCATGGAAAACAAATCTTTAATTTATCAGATAAAAGTTCCATGTATCACAACGCAAGTTTATTAAAACATGAATCTTGGGAATTGAGATTATTAATAAAATAATTTCTTTGGTCACTGGGAATTTTATTATTGTACTTATTTTAATATATTCGATTGTTGAAATTGAATATTCATTCTTGGAATAAATAGGTTTCTGACCACCGATTTGTCTAGGTGAGAGAAGAATAATTCTATATTAAGGAGTATTCTGAAGGAAAGAAAAATAAATTTTAACAAGGGTTAGGTACGAACGCGGGGTGTAGGAAGGGTTGGCGTGACGCACACTGCGATGATTTGAAAGAATGAAGTGGTCGTTTGCGTTAAGTTAAATTTTAATCAAGCTTTAACTAAATAAGATTCTGCTCTTCATTTTATTTAACTTTGTTATATTAGTTTTAATTATCTAACCATTATTCACAAAACAATTCTTTTTAATATACAAATTAGTTTTTTCTGACACCGATTTCTTCGTTCTAACAAATGTTATTGCTTTAATAATCTTTGTGTTTGTCTTGTAATAATTCTGTTGCAGGATAAGCATCGTGAGGAATGGTACCATTTAAGAGATATTGTATGTATTCCAACAGCAACAAGGAACTTGAGATACAAGAGACCCGATTGCAGTGTTCAGACGTATAGGGGAAAGATATTTAGAAAAGGGAACGAGTTTAAGCATTGGTCTTATAGACCTTGAGGAAGTGTTTGATTGTGTAAAGTGAGACAAATTGATGAATATTCTGAAGGATAAGGGAGTAGATTAGAGGGAGGGAGAGAAGGCTAATCGCGGACCTTTATGCGAAACAAGAGTTAGCTATGAGAATCGGAGACAGTAGGACAGAATGGTTTGAGATTGGACGAGGATCTAGAGAAGGTTGCTGTATATCTCCTACATTGTTTAACATCTACATGAAAACAATGGTAAGAGAATGCTGGAATGGAAACGGCGGAGTAAATATTGGAGGCAGGGAAATTGTGTACGTCAGATTTGCGGACACAAAGGAACTGAAAACACTGCTGAGCGATCTAAAAAACTTAGAAGAAAAGTATGGTTTAAGAATTAAACGAAGGAAATGAAGGTTATGAAGGTTAGTGAAATAGAGGTGATAGAAGTGTATGTAGGAGAAGAACAGCTAGAGCAGGTAAACAGGCGCAGATATTTACGTACCGAGTTAACTGGGGATTGGAGAAGTGAGAAAGAGGTAAAGATCAAAATCGGCATAGCCAAAGTAGCGTTTAGAAACAACAAGAAGGTGTTATGTAGCAGGCTGAATGTCCAGCTTCGAAAAGAGATGGTTATTTGCTTTGCTTAGTGTGTTTTTGTATGGCTGTAAAATGTGGACATTGTTAAAGAAAGATAGGAAAAAAATAGAAGCTTTTGAAACGTGGATTTGGAAAAGATTGCTTAAGATCAAGTGGATGGACCAAGCTACAAATGAAACTGTATTAAGAAGAACTGGCAAAGAGAGAAGGCTATTGTCTAGCATCCAGGAAAGGAAAAAGAGTTGGGTTGGGCATGTGCTTAGAAGGGGCAATTTACTGAAGGATGTTTTGGAAGGGGAGGTAAATGGAACAGCAAGGAAAGAAAGGAGAAGAGTGAAGATGTTTGACGATCTGAAGAAGGGATATGTGGCTGTGAAGAGAAAAGCACAATGGCGTAGCAGTTAGGAACCTGCGCAAGCAGAAAACCACTAATGATGAGGATGAAGAGTATTGAGCCTAAATATTTTCAAATAGCAGATTTTAAAGCTATTTTGTAATATTAAGATTAATGGTTATATACTGAATGTCTCCAAATTAGAGATTGAGTTGGGAACACTATATTTTATCTGGCAATCTCTGGTACATCTTTTGGAGATTTCCATGCAGTTTCAGAATTTTCATCAAAATCTAATTTAGTTCTTTATTCTAATTTTAATATCTTGACTTTATTTTTCAGACATTTACCAAAAGGTATCATATAAACTCCTCCCATCCTCGACCCAGAGCTGGCGCAAGCACAATTTATTCTGTACTGTGCCTATAGGGCCTTTTCTCAACGAAAGGTACACTTTTCAACTACGTCTTTTTTTACAAACATAATAATAAAGTACGAGTAGAAACGCACCCGTAGCCAGCCGACTACAGCATCCTGTCCTTTACAATCTCAGGGGATGCGTTGAACTTTTACCATTGAGTGTACTTATTTTTTCTTGCTTTTTGGATGACTCTTATTTAACCTCCCCCCTTAGCGCTGTAAGTTTGCGGGCCATCAAAGTCCCTACTTGTCACGGATGCCGTTTCACACTGTTACCCTCAACCCTGATCTTTACCACAGCAGAGGCGTTGGGCAAGATTTCTTAAGAGAAATGTCGTCACTAAATATCTAAGTATTTGCCGATATCGAAAAAATTAGATTAGGGTATTCTGTGAAGAAGTATTCTAAACTTCTTTTACACGACGCGACACGAACATAAAACATTAGCAAAAGAACAGGAGAAGGTAAAGAAGTTTTGGTCATCGTCTGGCCATCTTGTGATATACAAGCACTTATGGAAGCTATGGTCTCTAAGCGTCACAACTTTTGCTAATAGCTTTAATTTGTTTAATTCTCACGTACAGTGTGTTACATTAAAAAAATTAAGTTTTATGTATCACTCTTTTACTGAATATTTTGTGTAGCCCAGAATAATTTTAGACACTACAGACCATATTTCTCAGTAACATTCTGTAATATTCTTACAAATAGCGATGCTATCTTTAGATTACAGTCCTTTGGGACACACCGTATACAAGTAACCTTTCAGTTTATTGTTTGATTGCAGGTTTAATTCTAAAAATATTAGGTTCATGGCATTCATGTATTTGAAATTTGCTTTAAAATATTACTTGCACGTCAACATTTAAAATTATTTACCTTACTGTTAGTAATATTTTAAAATAATTTGTTTTGAAAATTTAAGTAGTGGTTATACCTTTAATATGGCTTTGTTTTAGCAACTTTTTCTAAGGAGAAACAAACCTTGCTCTTTCACATTCTAAGGAAAGTGATAATATATACTATCGTTACTGTATAGTAAACGGCAATGGACTTTTAATGAAAATATTTAAAAAACTTGACATTTTAAAATTGCAATGTTATCCTTCAAATTTCTGCTTTCTGCAAGTTTTAAAAATCTTGTATGGATGGAAAAATTGGTTTTGTTGAATCCAGAAAATACTAAATATCTTAAGTGTAACATTTATATTAATTAATATTTCAAACAAATTTTTTTTCGGATTATTAAACTCACCTCTCTGTATGTTATTAATTAGATTGCTATATTTTTAACAGAAGCATACTTTTAAAATAGTTAATTTAGCGCTACTGTTAAGTTAATTAGATCTGTTACTAATTTTATACCTAAAAAAGCAAAAGCTTGATTAACTAATTGCAGGATTCTTCTTTTTTATAACGTGCAAACTAATTAAACGTCGATCAATTTCAAAATGTAGACATACTGTTGTACCTACTAGTTAAGAAACGTTAAACTAATGCGTTTACCAACAAAAATAGCAATTTATATCAAGAAACGCGGTAGATGTTGTGGAAATTAAAATTGAGTAAGTTTATGATGATATACAACCCACATAATAAATTTATTAGCTCTGCCTAATGTAGGGTGTAGGCGTAATCAGGTGTTATGTACTGAAAACTGCAATTTAAAAGTTATACGGAAGATTGGAAATACGGAGTGTTTATTATTAAATTGTAAATTCTTAGAAGATTTATGAGATATAACATAAATGTTGTTGTTTAATTTATAGATTTCTTAATTTATATGCGTTCTAAAATAGTGAATAAGACCGATACAATACGGTACTTTAAGGTATCAATATTAATAAACCAATGAATCAACTAATAATTATTGTTTGTTTCACTGGTGAATTCATCCTAGAAGAAGAAGAATCTCCATTCGATTTAGGATCAAGTGGTTTTTTATTTTAATATTATTTGGTTGCCGTTTAAATACCTTATAATTTAATACTGATGTAGTATAGTGATGCTAGGAATCTCTATTTAACCTAGACTGTTGTAAGTACCACAGGTCTTTGACAGCTACTTCTTTTCATTTTTGTCATATTCATCAGCCTAAACAGCTGTATCAAACTTCAAAGTTAAAGTAAAAGGATACAAAACATTTTCTACTTAATCGGAGATTTCGGACTATGCATAAATTAATTAATTCATGCGTTACCACTCAACTGAGCAGCCTCACTCATCAGTCAATTTAACAAAGTGGTAAGGTAAACTGGCCAATGCCTGATCTTCACTAAGTAGCTAACACTTTAGTAAATATAAAGGCGTAGTAACAACATTTGGATTTTACGTTGTGTATAAGGTTCAAATCGAGGATCGTTATTATTCAATATTATTTATAAAGATTTGGTCGGTGTGTATCAATGGATCCAAGAAAATAGATTGCAATTTAACACAGGTAAATATTTTGTTGCAACTTTCTCAAGAAAACTTCACAATATAAACTGCGATTATAAAACTAACAATTCAATTTTATCTCGTAAAACTAAAATAAAAGATTTATGTATCACTTTTGCCAATAAACTAACTTTTAATCAATGTATTTGCTGATAAATTCTCTCTAATAAAATGCTTGGGTTTTTGTTAGGAGCGTCCAAGAAATTCAATAATACTGATACTTTCTTATGATTGAACAACTGTCTAATAAGATCAAAATTAAAGTATGTGTCCATAAATTGGAATCCGTTTTCGACGTATCAAAATGGATTGAATGTCCAATATAAATTTTTATGTTTTTTTAATAAGATAAATAGGTTAAAATGACAGGGAAGTTCTAAAAAATTATTAAATCTATTTCAAATAGATTCTTTAGAAAAAAAAAACAGAAAACTTTCCATGTCCTTTTTTTTGCATAAATTAATGCAAAGCATCTTGGGCGTCTCTACAATATTAAACTTAATTGCATTAGATAATCCTAGCCAAACTATATCAAGAGCAACTTCAACATAGAACCAATATTAATTTTTTAATAGTAAAATTTAAACTCTGAATCTTGTCATTTAGGTTGGATCAAAAACAAACGCGATGCACTTTCAACTTTTATTATCATATTAACCTAGCCAATTTATGTATATCCATTACGAAATTAAGAGTTATCTCAAGGTTTCACATGATTCCTATTATCTTTGTTAATGTAGACGATTTCGTCCTACATAACCGGACAAGATGATTGTCTAGCTTAGTAAATAATCTTGCATGGCTTTCTTCTTATTTTAGAGCTTGAATTCTTTGCATAAATATGTTTTAGTATAAACCTTTTTTAGCCTAGTCCAAAAATATTTCTTACCTTAATAAACACGGAATTATTACTTTTATTTTCTGCAGTGTCCAGCGTGATTGCACGATACGATACTAATGTGTTTTTGAGTAAAAAGAACCAGAGAATTTTAATAAACGTGTCAGTAAATGCGTTGCTTTCAAGATGCAAAGTGTCAAAGTTTTATTAACCATTGAATGTGATATCAAGACAAAACTTTCTGGATACATACGTACATACAGCTTTTAAAACAATGATATCTTTATAGGGAAACTCTCTGACTTGGTTTACCCGGTGGAACCATGAAAACACACTTACCACCATATTTCTGTTATACAGGTTTACCAAATGAGGTTGATCTACGGTTATAAACTCCTTCTCCTGCTGAGAGTATCTTTTGACCAACTGAAGAAGATAGACCTCACTCACATTTGATTCCAATGTTACGATACTATTATCTTTTCATTTTACAATATAACATTTTGACCCATCACTTTTCGGTAATTGTATACCCTACGCTTTTCCTTTCTCATAAGCTTTTAGTTTTTCAATGTGCTGCTTGGAATGCGGTTTTTGCAATAAACCTGGTGAAGAGAAAAAGTTATCAAAGAAGAAATGAAACCTGGAGTCTGCCCATTTTTCTCGAAGTCTGTAGCGTAGCTTAGTACTATAGAAGAATCTACTCCCAAAGATTTATGCATTTGGCCTACATAAGTAGATGCTCCCTGATAGGGTCAAGCTTTGTATTATCACAAAGCTGTATATGTGACATGATGTGATCAAACTTGTCTCGTGATATAGTATCAGATACCAGATCATTACGAGCATCTTTTCACTTTTCCCAAAACATCCTTCGTCGAGCAACAGGTACACATCTACCTAGTATTAATACTTCAAGAAAACATTTTATTTCTGATAGATCAACAGTTACGTTCTTGCTTTATTTTTGTTGTAAATAAGGTTGGCTTCAGTAATAATTGTTTGCAAGATGTCCTTGTCAGAAAAGTAAAAAAAAAGTACAGATGCAGATCTTTTAGCGAAAGAAACATCTTTCTCATTTGTTGGAAAAGTATAATCATGAGATGGCAAATCTTCTACGTATTGATAAATATATCTGTTTTTCACTTGTTTATTTTTGTTCTTGCAAATCTCGTTTAGTGGTATATCATCTTTAGATTCGCATTCTTCTTCTGTACTCCTGTATCTGACTTCAACTTAATTCTGTATCTGACTTGCAGGTAAATTATTTGTATCTACATCATCTTTTTTGGTGATATCACCACAGGGAATATTAGGTAGCAGAAATGTGATTATATCAACTTCCATCATAGATATGGTTTCATGGAGCGTAGAACCTGTAAATCAGCACTACAGTAGTATGCTATTTTCCTCATGTCCTATAGATAGGACGGTAAACTTTAGGTCACAGAATATTCATCAAAATATTCATTTAGTTAGTTTTTAAGAAATTCAAATTGAAAATTAACGAATTTAGAACAACAAAAAGTAATAGCAATCCAGAAATTATTTCTGTAATTTATTAGAAAGTACTAACGTTGCAAAGCGAACACCGATTCTGGCATTTTTGTAAAACTCACAAATATATTAATACAAAACTACCAAAAATTCTTATTCTACATTAAAAACACTTTTACACTCCACAAAGACAATTCACGTACTAACCCCTGGTAAACTACAGCAACTCTTGTTGTAATCTGCAAGAATAGGAATAGACATTTTGAGCCGCCCTACGAGGGTGGTCTGAAAAGTTTCCGACCTCAACGTGAAGATGGCAGCACTCGTAAATAAAAGCTACTGAATTTCGTTGGTCATCTGTTGACAGTTACACACCAAAGTTTCAGCCATTTTGGACGCGCAGTTTTTATGTAACAGTCGTTTGAGTGAGTTGATGTGAGTTTGTTTGTGAAAATGGACAAAATTGAGTATCGAGCTGTCATTAAATATTTGTTTTTGAAAGGCAATACACCTTCGCAAATAAAAGATGAGTTGGATTCTGTGTATGGGGACTCTGCACCATCATTTATCACAGTGAAATTTTGGGCTGCTGAATTTAAACGTGGCCGTAAGAGCTTGGGAGACGATGAACGTTTGGGACGTCCAAAAACTGCAACTACCGACGAAAACATCGCCAAAGTTCACCAAATGGTGCTAGACTACCGCCAAATTAAAGTGAGAGAGATAGCAGAGGTTATGAACATGTCAAAAGAACGTGTTTGTCACATATTAAATCAACATTTAGGCATGAGAAAGCTGTCCGCGCGTTGGGTGCCGCGTTTGCTCACGTTAGACCAAAAACGTGTTCGAATGAATATTTCCAACGCTCTTTTGGCGCCGATTAATTACTGTAGATGAAACTTGGATACACCATTATACGCCCGAAACAAAAATATAGTCCAAACAGTGGACTGCAAAGGAGGAACCCATCTCCAAAAAAAACAAACACTGTTTTTCGGCTGGGAAAGTGATGGCGACTGTTTTTGGGGATAGTCATGGAGTTATTTTAATCGATTATCTTCAAAAAGGAAGCACCACTACAGGAGCATACTATGCATCATTACTTGACAAGCTGAAGGCAGAACTTGCGAAAAAACGGCCAGATTTGCAAAAAAAGAAAATCCTGTTTCACCAAAACAACGCACCGTCTCACACCTCAGCGGTTGCCATGACGAAAATCCACGAATTACGGTTTGAACTGCTTGACCATCCGCCTTACTCACCAGATCTAGCCCCAAGCGACTTCTTTTTGTTCCCTCATCTAAAAATTGCGTTCGGAGGACAACGATTTTCGTCAAATGAAGAGGCAATCACCTTCGTGAACAATTATTTTGCAGAGAAAAATGCCGAGTACTATTTGGACGGGTTATAGAGATGGGAGCATCGCTGGGAGAAGTGTGTAGAATTACAAGGAGACTATGTTGAAAAATAAAAAAAAATTTTCAGAAAAAATGTCTTGTATCTTTGTTAGGTCGGAAACTTTTCAGACCACCCTCGTACATGTACGTCATTAGGGGTATATGGATTGAGAATTTTTTTAAACTTACACTTTGTTTACTAAATGATATGAAGTTTTGTTTTCTACATTATTGTGCTGATTTATTATTATTTCATACGTTATAATGTAAACTTTATTAGTAACCGCAAAAAGATCTAGAATATCAAAACCAGATGGATTTAATTAATCAAGAAGAAGGTTATTAGAAACCATTTTTGTAAAACAAATAAAAATTAGTTATAAATACTAGTATTGACTAGAACACAATTTGTTTGTATAACTATTATACTTTAGCAGACCAAAAAGAAATTTAAGTAAAGAAACCATAACTCTATAAAGTTCTTTGATCTTTAAATATATTTATTTCATAAGCATCTTTAGAGACGTCCATAATTCCCTGTCGTCTAGACTTATCCTGAAAAATGCAAGATGTCAAACGTTAGCTAAAAAGGGTCGTTCAACCAGCGTGGGCTTGGATTTCAATTGTGTTCTTTATAGCAGCATGCAAACCCACTTTTCTCTGTCGAAAGTATATTTTATTTTAAAAGCACTGCAAATGTTTATGTTAAATTTTGTAAAGTATCTATTTAAATAATCTCGAGATTAAGCAATCTCTCAGTTTCACTCTTAATTAATTTTAAAGATTTCTGTAGTGAGCTAATTTTAGCTATTAATTTCAATAAGTAGTAACTCTGACGCTTAATTGATGTTACATTGTAAATTATAAGATATAAAACAATCTTGAAGTATTTATTATTGTTAAATACATAGACTACAGATGTCACTACATTTAAATAAATCAGACCTCAATCTTGCTACCTATAGCATTATTTAATGTACAGTTTCAAATAAATATTCCACTATAACAGGTGAATAAGGATTATTTGTAGATACCTCATGCTGTTTATCATCTTAAAAAGGAAAAACTCTGAAACCAAACTTGCGTTAAAGAGTCAAATTGTAAGCAAAGTATAGTGCAGCTATTAATGTAGCTTTCTAATCCAGTTTGTAATAAACTGAAATAATATGGTTATCTTTATTCCCAGGATAAAAATGAAAATGTATTTAAAAAGATGTTTTGGTAGGATTCTATTTGTATGCATAGTTGTAATTAATACGTTTCTTTTTCTTTCAGAAAAAGGAGGGTATCGAGCATAGAACAATTTTTCATATTGTTTCGAAGATCCTTTCTCTAGAATACTCTTTTTATGAGTAAACGTATCAAAACTGTCTTTACCATGATATGAACCCATTCCACTAAACCCAACACCTCCAAATGGTAATGTGTTAACCACAAAATGCATTATTGTATCATTAATTGTTACCCCACCACAAGATGTATTATTAAGAATTAAATTCTTTGTTTTTTTATCTTCAGTAAAAATGTAAAGCGCTAATGGTTTTTCTCCAGAATTAATATAATCTATAGCATCATAAACATTTTGTATTACCAAAATGGGTAAAATAGGTCCGAATATCTCTTCTCGCATTACTGGATCATCTGAAGTAACATTAATTAAAATTGTAGGTTCTATAAAACGCTGACAAGCATCTGTTTTACCACCAACAGCTATATTGTTCTGATTTATTAGAAAAGTAGACAACCTTTCAAAATGTTTGTTGCTTATTATTCGTGTAAAGTCTGGAGAATTCATAACATCATCTGTATACCATTCTTTTATTACCTTTTCTGCAACTAAAATAAATTTTTCTTGTATTGCTTTTGTACAGAGTAAATAATCTGGTGTAACACAAATCTGTCCAGCATTGAAGCATTTACCCCATAAAATACGCTTAGCTGCAATTTCTATGTCTACAGTGTCATCAAGATAAACCGGACTTTTTCCACCTAATTCCAATGTCACAGGTGTTAGGTATTTGTTTGCTGCTGCGTGTACAATTTTTCCAACAGCAGTGGAACCGGTAAAAAATATATAATCAAATCTTTGTTGCAGAAGCTCTGTTGTTTCAACAACACCCCCATCATAAACGTAATAGCATTCATTGTCTAGATACCTTGGAACCAGTTCTGATATAACTTTAGCTGATGCAACTGATATTTCTGAAGGTTTAAATACAACACAATTACCAGCTGCAATAGCACCAATCGCAGGAGTAAATAACAAAGCAAACGGAAAATTCCACGGTCCTAACACTAGGACTACTCCATACGGATCTTTTTGAATTCTTATATTTTCAAAATAATTATAAATTGGTTTTGGAGGATATTCAGGTTTAGACCATTCATTCAAGTACTTTAATATATGTTTAATCTGACATTTAGTAAATTCTGTATCATAAATCGATGCTGTAAATTTCTGTCTTCCCAAATCTAAAGCAAGAGCGTTTTCAATTGCTTCCTCGTTTTCTTCAAACATTTTTAATAAATTTTTTAGTTGCTGTTTTCGAAATTTTATGCATTTGGTTTTCCCGGAATTAAATTGAATTCTTGCATCGTTTACTATTTGTGCTGCAGTTTTAGTATTTGTATTTTGATTTTCTGCTGCTGTAAAAATTTTATTTGTGTTTTCCATATCAATAATTGTCGAATTATTGTAACCTTCAGTCCACGATTTTGCCCGATCATTTTCGCTTTCAAACATATTTTCTATTAAATATAAACAATACAACTTATTCAAAACCAAAGTAGTGTATTGACGTATGTACTAAATTCAACTAAATTGTTTTTACTAATGATGTAGATCATCAAGATTTATATACGTAATATTTTGATTACTATCATAATTTAATGGCGGCCTTCACTTCGTGACCAAAGTCAATGTAATTTGTAATATTTATGTTTTTACGTTACTCCGACATTGACATTTTTTTGATAATGCTATTTATTCTATTTGAATTTCATCAATCATTATAATTGTGGGAGAAAGAATTTGATATGAAAATTAAAATGTAAGAAGCATACATCAGCTATAATTATAATTATAGTTATATTATTATATATATTATGAGTTCGTATTATAAATTAGTTAAAGTTCTGAATACATCAATAGTTGGGGAATAATAAAAATATGTAAAAGTCCTAAAAATTTTTAAAACAGATGTTATTATCTTTGCTGCTAATGAATTAATAGTTCCTCATCTTTTACAACTGTAGCTATAAAAAAAGGCATTTAACCTTTAAGTAAATACCGTTTTTAGTAATTTAATGAGCATTTTTATTATTGGCCTATGTAACATTCTTTCGTAATGACGTATACAAAGGATATTCTAAAACTTGTAATAAAGAATGCTAATCTATTTTGAACCTGAAGAGTCCATTCAGTTAAAGGCTCTTATTATCCTTATTCTCCGCTTATTCATAAATACGTAATTTGTAAATTGGTCGGAATTCTAATCTCTTCAAAACATTTCTTTTTGTAAGTTGTGGCACCAAATGCAGTGAGTTCTCAATACACAGAATTATAAGTGTAGCTGGAGAACTATTGATTTAAAATTGGTGGTATTGGTATCAAACTAACATTAATAATCCCAATAACAGCTACAAGGTATTCCCTTAAAAAAAATTGAAACAAACTATGATTTGCGTTTTTCACCTACCCTGTATAATAAATAAAATGATCTGGAACTCGGATGATGGCCTTTTAGATTTAGATCTCTACAGTGCTAGATAGGGTGACTTGTCCTGGTGTTTGTAGGAAATCCAATGTTAATTTCTACTTTATGTTTATATTATTTTTCCCGTCGATTTTACAGCATTTATGTACATACAAAAAATGTTCACAATTAAAAACTCCACAGGATTTGACTAATTCTATTTATGTATTATTAACAAATTGCGGGAGAGAAAAGGGTAGTTGTGGATAACCGTGTAATAGTGGACAAGAGTATCTTTTTAAGTAAACTATTGTCATGGTGACCACTAGACTTAATTGGGATATTAACCTAAAAATATGTTTAAAAATGCAGTGACTTTCGTTTAGTTCAGTTTCATGTATAACCATTACTATTGTCATTTAATAAACAAATCTATATTTGTCCACTAATACCCCCAGTGAGCAATAGCAGTCGATGGCTACATTTCTCATGTCAAATGATATATTTAGATAATAAGCTACATGCCCTCCACGTCTACAATTACAATAGTTTTTAGTGTTTCTTCATATCAATTAAAAAAGATAATGAACACTTAAAAACAAGAATTTTCCAATTACAGACCCATAGGCCAGTCAATATCGACATAAGTCATCGCAAAAATTAGGGTAGTTCTGATTTTTTAATATGTTGTTAGGACTCCTACGAGTAATATAAATTGAGATTTGCAACCCCGAAAAACCTGTGCTACCTGCGTAGTGGCCAAAAAACAGCGACAGTTTCGCACTTGTTTTGGTTTTTTGATCATATCTCCTAAAGTATGCCTGCTACCAAAAATGTTATTCATATCTTTATTAAAGTAGATTAAATTTGCTACAATTTGAAACTAAAATGGGCTTTGTAGGTCCATTAGTTACCGAGCGTTACAGCTTTTTAAAGATTGGCAATGTTTTTTGTTTTTGTTTTTCTGCAATCTTTGTCGTCGTCGTCCATATCTATCGGCTCATGACTGGCACAAGACTGGCCTCTGCAAACCCTGCAGAGTGCCGAACATGTCAGGCTCGCTTTTCGGCAAGTGGAGGTCCCAGAGCACCCTTTTTTACATTTGCACAATTCCATTTTCAAGATCGATCGGGGGGCTGGGGCCATTGTAGTGATGGTGAATAGTCCTAGATCGCTGGTGGACCAACCCCTGTCATTTGAATTTTTTTCCACCCCCAACCATTTCCGTACTTGATAGTAAGTGAGAAACACGTGGTACTTTGCAGCGTCTTTGGTGGGGGGAGGAAAGCAAGCAAGGTTCACTTTGGCTGTGGCTGCTGACTTGACAAAGCACGTGTAACGGGGGCTGTTTGGAAACTCGGTGTCATCTCCTCCATAAATAGCCACGAGGAGCTTCTCACTAGCAATGGCTACTGCCTCCTGGCTGGAATCTGGTTGCAAAAATATTTTCACCAGCTCTATCAAGTAGGTTTGGTGATGCAGATCCTCTAGTCTTATTGGCCATTTTCACTAAGCTGGTGATGAGGTGTTTATTTTTTCCTTCCGTTTAAATTTTACCGTCCCAAACGTGGTACCAACAATTTGCTTCACGCCTTCAGCTCCCAATTCTTGGGCCAAGCGGCAGTTGATCTCAGCACCTCCAACAATTCCACTAGTGATGGAAAGTAGATGGTCAGTCACTGAGAATGGAGGGCGGGTACTGAACCACGTCTTCAGAAGAAAGGCGACGATATCTTTTTATTGGAATTAATTTTTTATAATTTCGTCTTTTTCAGACAATTTTAGAAACAAATCAGGACTTGTCGAGCGATAAAGTCTAGGAAATGAAAATGCATTTAGCAAGGGTGTCTTGCGCTTAAATAAAAGTTAATTAAATTTTCTAAAAATACTTGTCGATAGCTTTTATTGTAGGACAAGTCTTTTTGCCAATATTTAGCTACAAACATGACCGTAACTAAAATATGTCACTTTTTGGAACAAATTGCCAATCTTTAAAAAGCCGTATCTGGGTAACTAATAGACGTACAAAGCCCATCCTAGTCTCAAATTGTGGCAAATGTAATCTACTTTAAAAAAGATATGAATAATAGTTTTGGTATAACGGATAGTTTAGGAGATATGATCAATAAACCAAAACAAGTGCGAAGATTTCGCTGTTTTCTGGCCACTACGCAGGTAGCGCAGGTTTTTCGGGGTTGCAAATCTGAATTTATACTACCCGTAGAGATCTTAACAACATATTAAAAAAATTAGAACTAACCTAATTTTTGCGATGTTTGCCTTTTTATATGTCGATATTGACTGGCCTACCAAATTCATTTTTAAAAGAATTATTTTTTATTATACATTAAAAACGTTTTTATTAAACATGTGGCGTCCCCTAACTATATTTGGATCAGTTAACAGCATTTTCGTTGGTTTGAAGTTGATTGTCGTCACATCTTCGACAGGTGGAAATTTGTAGGTAGAACCCTTTTTTTATATTTTTTCATACACTTTACTTTAAACTTTGTTACATTTGGTATTCTAATAAAGTCTTCAAGATGGCTTGGCCATGGTTGTGGATCTTTAGGTATAACATATCTTCAGTCGGTGGATTCTGCCTTATGTTACGATTTTGAAGCTGATGTGCTTCAATGAACTTGGATATGTCATAGGCGTCGTTCGAAAATTTGGCGAAGTTAATGGAAAAAAGTTCTGTAGATCTGAAACCCGAAATTATGTGTTCTGATTTAATTGTTCTATTTTTTTTTAGAAAACTTCTCATTTGGGAAAATTTTACCTGCAGAGCCTCTATTAAACTTTATCATTGCATTATTCCACATGTAATGTGTTACATTAGCAGGTAATCTGACCAATATTATATCATTGTCTATCGCTAATTTAGATGAGGCACAGCTGGTATAGACACCTGCTTCATCAAAGATAAACATAACTCTCTGACCTCCCCTTTCTATAAGGTTTTTCAACAAAGGCAGGAACACTTCTGAAAACTATTTATTAAACAATTCATCGTTTTTTCTGAGCTGTGTAAGTAGGACCTGGATAATCTTCATCAGGAATCCAGTTCTGCCATACTACTGGCCTTTAAAAATGATGAATAGTGATAACTTTTCTCCAGAGGTATTTCCACAAACCAAAACAGTGGTGGTCTTGTTACCAGACCTTCTTTTGGAGCATAGTTGGCGTACATGCTGTACTTACCAAAACAGTGAACCCCTTGAAACGTCCATTATCCCAGTTTACATTTAATTAGTCACGGATAGTTGTTGTTCTGTTTCTTCTCGAGCGCTCGTATTCCTACTTAATGTTTAAAATAATATCTCGTATGCATACGGAGAATTTCGCTCATGTCTCTTTCCTCACTAGCATTTCCTGGACAATTGTACGTTTACTCAGCTCCGAACCAATATCTAGTTCACACGCTGTTTGCTTCCTTTCCTATTTAGGGCAGATGAAAATTGTGTGCTCTTCATCGTTCTCTCTACGGTAATACCAACATGTGTTTGTCTCTTCCTTTTTAATACCATGCAGAAAATTTTGGAAACAGTCATGTCCTGTGAGGAATTGAGGCAGGTAAAAGTTGACGTCCCCGTGGTTTCTGTTGTACCAGTCTCTAATGTTTGCAATTAAGAGCTTTGTCCAATGAGCTTTCCCTGTACCCCTACTCCATCTCTCTTGCCACTCCTTTCTTGTTTACGCACGCATTTGTTTTCTATTCGGACCGGGTTTTTCCCTGCCTTGTGTTCTCATTCTTTCGTTTATGAGTAGATCGATTGGAATCGATCTTGTAATAGCCTGAAGGGCTTCAGTAAAGACTGTCCTGTAGGACTGCACTATTCTTATCATAGGCTCCGTTGAACCCCCTCCAACATAGTTCTGTATTTTTCACATTTACTATTTTCTCATACATATAGTATAATGAAGTATGCCACTGAATCTAATGCATGGCTTTCTTTCCTGATGTCTGACGAGTTCGTTTGCGGTCCTTTCCGCCTTTTCTATAAGTCTTTCAATGTGGTAAGCCCATTTCAAATTTCTACTAACCCAAACTCCGAGATATTTTAGGGCCCTCATGGTAGTCACTCTAACCTCTTCGATCTCCATAGTTAGTTCTTTAATGGAGTTACGCTCAACTAATATCACCGCTTCAGTTGTTTGTAGCGCAAGCTCCACTTTGTTGCGCTCAAGTCAGTTATTAAGTCGTTGTAGCGTTTTATTTGCCCTCGTTCTTAATTGTTCCTCGTTTTTGCCCCTGATCAACAAAGCCACGTCATCGACACCCCGATTGGTAGCTCCAAACAGAGGACATTGTCGTAAAAGATGTTCCAAAGTAGAAGACCCAATATAGAGGCCTGCAGGACTTCCCTGGATATCTTAACTTATTGAGTAATAATAGGGTGTCTATCCAAAGGTAAGTGGATATCATTTTCACCAGATATCTCGGTATACTCGTATTGATTAGTTCTATTATTATCCCGTCCCATGGGGCCGAGTTAAAGGCGTTTTTGACGTCAACGGTTATCATTAGACCGAAGTCTCCGGAGTTTACTTCTTGGGAGAACTTTCTCACTTCTTTCAATGCGTCAATTGTACTTTTCCTTTTGTGGAAATCGTACTGCCTCTCGCTAAACTAGGCTCATCCTATTTCCAGGGCTTTCCTTATCTTCGCACTCAGGATATGCTCGAATAGTTTGGCGGTACTGCTCAGAATACATATTGGCCTATAAGTCTTACTGCCATCTTGTTTAGCTGGCTTTTCAATCAGGTGTAGCCTTGCTTCTTTCCATTTTATCGGTATTATTTACCATTTGATTACGAAACACTTGGTTGAGGTAATGGCTTTGTGTGTTTGCCATGACCTCTTGCCAGACCTAGATATATTTTTCAAAATACGTTTCTGACCTGAAGGTGCAATCTGTTTAGTCACAATTTTTTCCCGTTTATACAAGTTTTCCAGCTGATTATAGCAATGGGGGACTCATACTTTTCCCTTATAAATTGAAAATTGGGGGTGATTTCTCATAAACCCTTCATGCTACTCGCTACCAGGACCAGACTCATGCCATGTATTTCCAGTACCATATCCATATTTGCCCGTTTCATAGAAGTACTTTTCCAATGTATTTTCGTCTTCTTTTGACTATCTGGTTTTTCTGCCGCCACCTGCCTTGACGGTAGTAATGTTCCTGACACCATTGTATTTCCCCAATGTTGATCTTGGAATGTTGTATTTTTCAAAGACGTCTTGTAAGGTATTTCCGAGTTTGATTTCGACCAAAGCCATACGCAAAACATTGTTATAATATTTCACACTCGCATGCTTACTTTTGTAAATTTGAAGCATGTTGCTATAACAGCAAGGGACGTTTGTTACACACATAAATTGAATTCACATGTCCACTATTACCTATAATGCAATAATGAGGATAATAGTGGACCCCGTATATTGTGAACCAGGCTTGAAATTGATTATGATTGAACTGATTAATACATAATCCTAATCTAGATAATCAATAGATCAATAAATTTCTCACAACAAGAATTATTTCTTAACAACAAATTATTTATGTGAAACAGCCACATTCGAAATAGTTCAAATACAGCATCATTTTGAAAATATTATTATTTTATACAATATTTTAATTTATCAAGTTTTTGTTTCGCACATCACTATCACAAAATGTTGAAGTATGGTACACAATCGACAACATGTTTTTAGCGATAAATGTAAATGATCAGGAAAACCTGTTTATTATTATTTATTACCCTCGTCCACAGTTACCTGCGCGGTCGGGCGTTTAAATCTCGTCGGATACCTTAATTTTTTATCAAATCTTTATTTTATTTTTCTTCTTTTTGTAATAATTAACTAGAATAAATTATCAATAAAATGAAAATTGGAAGAAACTTTAAAAGATTTAAGATATCCGGCGGGATATGAACGCCCGATTCCTTGATTTTGAGGCAGGCTGTCAATCCACAGGAGTAAAGACCTTATTCGTTAAGACTGCCAAATTGCGATATTTATACATTACAACACCTTTCATTTGATTAAAGATTGATAATAAAATGTAATTCGTTAATAAAATTAGTTCTATTCTTGCAGTCTTTAATTGTGAACATTTTGTGTATTTACATAATTGCCGTAAAACCAACTGGTAAGGTAATATAAATACGTAAAAGTTAACATTCAATTTCCTATAAACACCTGGACAAGTCACCATCTTGTAAGTATCCAGTAATCAACCAGAGGTACCTGATGAAGTACAAAACATAATATAAAGTGGTCTGGTGGAAAAAGCACAAAAGATCAATACGTCACGCTTTTACGCAACACCCGATATAGTCGACATTAGTTTACAATAATTTACTATTGTGTAAATATTATTATTCTGCTTAGCAAAAAATGTGAGATTTCACTGAAGTGTTCTTGGCTTTTCTATATATAAAAAGATTAAGTGACGTCTTTAAAAACAATCATTTTTATTTTCCTTTCTGCCGTAGCCCATATACTTCCAAACAGAGTTCTCGATTTTATTTTTAATTATTAGATTAGATTAAAATAAAAATTAAGAAAATTGGATGGTGTACAGGTAATCAGTTTAATGCTTTGACAGAAATGTGATTAAAATGGTAGATAATACATATTTCATGTCAAAATGTATGTTACATTTTCCTAATAACCAATTACGCGCCAAGTAGCTCGATTATATTTTTTATTCTTAGCATTATTTCCGATGATTGTTAATAATTATCACAGTATATGCTTTAAACCTATATACATAAATAAAAGATCCAAAATCATTAAAGTTGCAGAAAGAACTACAACACTACAGCTTGCAACACATAATTTGCAGTATCCTAGTTATTAAAGTAACAAATAACTGAAATTGCACTCAAATATCAAAACAAGTAAAAAATAGCATCTTGGAGTTTGAAAATCATGGAAAACGTTACCAGCTGAAAGAAATTGCACATCTTACTTTTGAAAATCCAAAGACAAACATCAGACACATTTTTCAGTTTTCAATCATATTGTCCAAAAGGAGAACTAGAAATTTGCTAATGGCAGACATGAAGAAATACGCCGTAAAATCATATGCCAAATTAAAAAAATTTAAGTCTCAAATTAAGAAAATCCTCATTGCTGAAAAAGTCCGTATTTTCAGTAGAATGGTTTCAAAATAGGAGAAGCATTTTTATAAAATTTGATCAGTAGGTCGTAGATGAGCAGATAATAATGTGAGCAAGGGCAATCGCTAACTGACAGTAAAACGAGACGGCAAAAGCCATTTTTTTTATTGTTAACTGCATTATTAGGAAAGAATTGAAGCGTAAAATTTAAATGTTCAATAAGAATTAGGAATTTTGTACAGTAGATTACTATATAGATTATTAAACTTTCTAACCGTATGGTGGTGACTGTTTCATAGAACTTTTCCATATGGGCAAGATCCCAAAAAGGGGTGCAAGGATTTCAGCGTCTCTGCGACATCGTCGACAGAGAGACTGTCATTTTGAGATCTATCCGGTACAGACAATAATCATAATAAAATATAATAAAGCATTCCAGTAAAAAGCACACTTTCATCTTCTTGGATGAAACTTGGATATTTAAAAATGGGAGGTAAATTTGCCAAATGATTAACAAAGGCGATCCTTGATATAAAAGTTTAGAAATTCGAAACGAAAGGTAAACGCTTTACAATTTTGCAGGCTGAATTTGGGATTTTAGAACAATGCAATCTTATTTTAGCCACCAAAAAAACAATATGGATTCTATGTCGTACTCAGTAGAACAATATTTCAAAGGTGGGTTGAAGAACGTTGCTACCGGCACTAAACCGCATTGAAGGTACACGCTTATTGTTATGGGTAACTTCCTATACTATTCCGTTCGGAAAAATAAACCCAAAATTCTCCTTCTTCCTGATGTAAACTATTAAAATGACTAAATAGCAATAAAATTCTCACTTTTACCAGAAAACAGCTCGAGAGATAATACAACTACTATTAACCAACAGACCCAAAATATATGACATTGATAAAATTCAGAAAATAATGGTCATGAAGTAAAGATTAAGGTTTTTATCTCACCAACCTTATATAAATGGTATGAGTATTTTGTGAAACGTACTATAAACACATGACTCTATAAACCAAAGATAATGAAAGGGTAGCACATTTGTGGAAAGGAGCACTGTCGAAATTTACCTGAGACGTGTGGATAAATTCAACAAATCACTGCGAGAATTAGTTAAAATATTGGAATTAATTCAATTTTTAATCTCTTTGTTAATTAAAATTATTTTACTTTGGGCAACAAGATTTATCTTCAAACCGAAAGTTGAAAGTCTAATTTCTCTATCTGTGGTTAATATTTCTAGATCGAATATTTGAATTAATTTTTCCCAGAAAGTTATTTTTTGGTTTAGATGCGTAAATGATATTCTAGCATAATTACATTGTTCGTTTCAATTATTATCTACATACAAAAATAATATAATCAATAGAAACAGAATAAAACGGGCCAATTAACATATTAGACAAATTAAACTGCTTCTTTAAAGATTCTGTGTACTCTGTATACATTGATCCAACACTTTAGAAATCTTGTTGTTAGGTACAAAGAACACGCACGCTGTTACAAAAACACCAACACCCAAAAAAATCCATTTAGGCAAAACACTTAATAGAGCACAATAACCAAATAATCACAAACAAGCACAATACATTCTCACGATTTTGCAACAATAAACACAAACTAGATGTTTTGAAACCCTTTGAAATGTACAGACACAAACAAAATACCTTTTAACGAATAAGCAGATTGACCTTATAAAATCGTCGTTGCTAGAAGTATTGTATGAAGATTGAAGATCATGATTTCCATGACAACTTGCCTATGATATGTCTATAGCAAAACGCGTCAGGTAAATAAAGTGAAGTTATGAGCAAAACGTTTTATTATTGTAGTCTATAAGTTTGATCTAGAAAAAAAATTTGAGGCTCCATTCTTACAAATGTCAAATGACCCAAAGGCGTGCCAGTTAAGTAGCAATAACATTGTCAAACTGTTACTGAGGACGCCTCAGAAAAAAGAACTTTAACGTGCAGAGAAATGCACTACAAGAAGTGGAAGACATTATTGGAGATATGTAACACTTACAGTGTAAGTATAAAAGTTTTTATGTTTTTCGTAATTCGCTAATATTCTAGTACATATTAATAATCTCTCACCATAGCTACATACTCAATGCTACCGCTTTTGCAGTGGGAATGTTTTTGACTATAATATCCTATGTGTAGCACTTTTGGAAATTTTGCCTGCGCTGCACTGTGGTCCAGATTTCTTAAAATCTGGCCAAAATTTTAAATTACAAAGTTCCCAGAAGTTAAATAAAATACTTTGCCACTTATAGAAGAAAATCTGGTCTATCTGGGGTAAATATACCGTTACGATTGATCCTGTAATTATTTTATAGTGTCTAAGTAAAGTACTGCGGTTCCTACTTGTCGGACTTGCATCCAAATAGACATATTTTAAAGTGATATTCTTGTGACTGCATAAAGAATATCTAAAAACTTGAACATAGGTACTACAATTCCAAGTAAGTAGTTCGTTATGTCCTAATAACATATTACAAAGTTTTACGAAAATTTATGAAAAATATGAGTTGTAAATAAGTTGTAGAAAGCAAAGTAATTTTCCATATTGAAATTTCTTTTTAGCTACAAAAAGTTACTAACAGTTACCAAACTTGTTTTCAACATGAATATTTGTCTTAAAATATTGCGAAGTAAAGCGAAGAAAATTAGGTACAATCACTCGCGAACTTTGTCGTTTTTGAATTTTTTCTTTAAGGGTATTGCGTATGGTCATATGGTAATCTTATGGGCGTGCAAAACTAACTTTGCAACTAGGTATGTTTTAAATTGTAGAAACTAAAATCTAAGTATTTTATATTGTTCTAAACGGTCAATGAAGCGTCTTTTAAAATTTCTGATTTTTTCTTTAAGGTCACTGAAACTTCGGATGACTTGCACGACGACAGCGATTAAGTAAAAATAATAATAATATTACTTTATTCAGTTAGAAATACTGTTATTCAACATTAGAAAGTGTTATATTTTACTTTTAGGACAGACTGGAATTTTAGCCGGATGTTTTGCATTATGGCCCACTGTGCGCTGTCAAATAAATGCTTGTTGCGTGGAGCAAACGTCTTGGATAATAATTTTGAGCACCATAATTTAGTTTGCTTCTTTAGAGAAAAGGATAAATTATTGGCAGTAGCTATCCTGCTTTATTTATTACTCTTACGTTTTTACTTTTTATTGGAATTGTACACTGAATATAATGGGGAAAAAAGTAAAAATTATACGAAAATAGTTATTTAGTTACTTATCAAAGGCATAACACATACGTTCAGCACCTGAGTTGTACACATTCGAGATGTAATAAAAATTCTTCAATCATATGATGGCATTAAATTCATTTTACGCTTGAGGCACACATAATTTTGTGTATAATCAGGAAAAATGGGTCATTCTATATCAACTCAGTGTTAAAGTATCTAAAAATACCCTAAAGCGATAAAAAAACAATTTGGGCCCAAATGCAATAAAAAAACAATTTATGTCCTGAAAATGGACCCATAAAGCATTTCCCCTGGTCGTACATAAATAATTTTTATATTAAATATTTTTCTTTCCAAAGGGCGACCAATTAAATTAGGTGATTTGATGATTTCGACGTGAAAAAAAATATGGTTCCTAGTACCCTATGAAAAATTCAACAAGCCTGTTTCGGATGCATTGGGAATGTCTTCGAAGGTGGTAAAAGAAGTAACAAAAGAAAAGTACGGACGGAATTTATCAACAAATGTATTCAGCCCTGGTAAAAGGCAGGCAAGGAAGGTTCCTTTTACCGCCGATCATGTCATAAATTCACAAGCCCTAAAAAACCATACATACTATACTATACATAAAAAAGAAGTTCTCAAACTGAAAAAATTATTGAGTTCTTCCAGGATCGTGAATTGTTTATTCTGGGTTAAAAAACGTTGCAAATAAAATTGGTTTTAAATACAAATATAGTAGTCGTATAGTTTCTATGGAGAAATCTGCATGGCTATATGTTTTGAGAGGGATCAGAGCAAAATCTTCTGATAAAATCATTTTTGTCAATGAAACATGGATAAGTATTAACCACATAAAATTACATATTTGGACAAATGCTACAAAAAGGTGCGGTTTAAATTCTCCTTTAGCAAAGAGTTGATAATCCTCTACGAAGGTTGCAGTAAAGAGTTTCAACAAAACGGTTCACTACAAGACTGAAATATCATGAAGAGATGAATGATAGAATAGTTAGGAGAGGTTTGCTGTTGAACTACTGCCTAATTTTCTGCCAAATTCGACAATAGTGATGGATAATGCAAAATACCATTTACATAATGTTAATGGAAAGAATGAAATTTTTGTTGGTTTAAAGAAGAACAAACTCCCCGCGCTGAGGATATGAAAAAGTCAACTTTTTGAATTAATGCGAACCAATAAAGAAAAGGTTAAATACGAAATTGACACAATTGCAGTCTTTTGGTAAAAAAGTAATAAGTAATAATTTTAGGCGGCCAATTAAGCATTTTAGGCAACCAAATAAGCATGTTAGGGGACCAAATAAGAATTTTATGCGATTTAATAATTTTTGAGAAAATCCTTTCAGAATTCAAAGTTTTACTGCTTAACCTACACATTATTTTTGTAGTAAAACTATTTAATAATTAGTTTGTTGAAAATTTTCTGTTGAAAAGAAAGTACCAGTGATGGCTTACCACCCGAGTTAGACCAATGAGTATTTGCATGTGTTTAAAGTTTATACAGGGACATCATCAATAAGAGGAAGCCATGTGACCACTAATTTAAAAGTGGCGCGAAATTTCACCTTTCAACGTTGGCTATACTTCCTCACGAGTACATTTCTAACCTAAAATTACATCGGCGTGCGTACGTTCCGTGATTTCTTGGTCTCTGTTTTGCGTTTTTTACAGTTTATTTTGTTCTATTTAAAAATCAGTCTTTTTCAAGACTAAATCTGTTTTTTGTGAGTTAATCACGGTAAGTGAGATTTAACGCATTCAAAGCGTGATAATAAATTTTAAAACTGCATAATTATTTCAGTTTGAAAGGTTACGTTTTTGCGATGCCTTTTACAAGCGAACAAGATACATTTATTTTAATAGGTCACTATCGAAGTGGAACACAGAATGCAGATGGTTCACGGACTTATTCATTACAATCTTGTATCCAACAACTTGAACAAGCTTTTCCTGAAGTGCAAGTCCACTACTATGCATTTGTACGTCGTAGACATGATATACTTAAGCGGTTTGAAGAGAAACATTGCATCTGCAAAGGCAAATCATCTGGTAGACCAACCGTATTAACCGATGAAGTTCTCGAGGACATGCAAGATGCGAATGAATCGTAGTCCCCATAAATCCATTAAACGTTTAGCCACTGAAACAGGTAGGAATCTATTTGCATTAAACAAATAATATGTTTTGCTTCATTTGTGTTTTAAATTATTAATTATTTTGAATTTTATCACTTGTAGTAATTCAATTGTTTTATTAGCAAACTTAAATAAAAAACTGGCACCGCTATTTATTTCTGAATTATTTACATTCATTAAACAATTTAAACTATTTTAAACCTTAATCAAACCAACAACTTGTTTCGCAGGACTTTCATATGGAAGTTGCCAAGTTGCATTAAAAAAGAAGCCACTAATGCATCCCTATAAAGTGTCTGTAATACAAAAACTGTTTCCGCATGATCATCAATTAGGAGTTCAATACTGTCAGTGGTTTATGCAACACTTGAACAACGATGACATATTAAATATTACATTTATGTCAGATGAAGCTTGGTTTCATTTGTCGGGCTATGTGAACAGCCAAAGTTACAGAACCTGGGCCACAGAGAATCCCCACAATTATGAAGAAACAAGTTTGCATCCCCAGAAGATTGGTGTATGGGCTGCGATGTCAAGACGCAGGATCTATGGTCCATTGTTTTTTAATGACACAATCAGTGGAGAAAGATACCGAGATAAAATTTTAATACCTTTTATCGAACAACTATTGGATGATGAAATCCCAGAGGGCTACTTCCAGTAAGATGGTGCATCAGCACATACGGCACGCACCACTATTCGTTATTTGGGAGAGTTCTTTGATGACCGAGTGATTAGTTGTGGATGATGGCCCCCTCGGTCTCCCGATCTCACACCATCAGATTTTTTTTTATTTGGGCATTCGAAGAATAATGTTTACAGGTACCGTCCACAGAATATTGAAGAATTAAAAAAGGCCGTACAAAATGAAATTAATAATACATCACCAGAAACCTTGGTTTCAGTTTCTAATAGTATCAAAAATAGAGTTCGGTTATGTTTAGAGAAACAGGGTGGCCATATCGAACCATTTATGTAATTTGTACATAAATTGCAATAAAATGTAAAATAACTAAATGAAATTGTAAAATTAAGGATAAATGTAAGCCAACATTTTAAATTAAATTCTAGTAACCTGCTACCTAATGAATTATTTTTTTTTCAAATAAATTATGGCAGTTGAAATAATTGCGATTTTTAGTTCTGTTATCTAGCATACCTAGTTCTAAGTATTATGTTACATTAATTTCAGAAAATAAAAATTACACGTCAATTATTAATCTTTAATTATTCCCAGAACACGATTGTGTTAAGACGGCTGCCAAAGTGCCGGTTTTGATAAATGATTTTATTAAATATACAATTAAACATTTAATGACTTAATGATTGAGTATGTATATCATTTATGCATGCATAACTATACAAAAAAATTCATTATTAAATATTTAGTTTTAAATTTAAATGAGTTTGAACTTCAAATACTCTTTAAATGACCAGGTATTGGTGCGTTTACTCTAGCTGCATAATTATCTTTTTATGAAAAATCCTTCAAAGTGGACAGTTAAATTTAATAAAATTGAAAAAATAACTAAAAAGCTCTTGTTGAACAGCTACATCAGCATTGTTTGGGCCTTATCTAATTCTTGTTTTTAAAAATATCTTCAATATATTGTCATTTTTTAATTTTCCAATTTTATATATAATTATCTTTAAATATTTAAGTTTCTAAGTAGTTTCATCATATATCCAATACTACGCCACTAGAGAACTACATAATTCTTTATTACAACAGAGCTGCCAACAGTGCAAGATGTGTTGCCTAACCAACAGTAAATTTCGTGGTCACGTGGCTTCCCAATAGAGATGATGTCCCTGTACAAAAAAACTAAGCTACGTAGGAATTTTCTTGTTTGCAGATTTGCAATAAATACTCACAGAAAAAGATGTTTACCTGAAGCTTTATTGGCACTTACGGGACACTTTGTATATCGGCTACGAATAAAAGTGTCGTATCTCACAAAATTAGATTTCTGAGTTAAGTCACCAAGTGGTGGTATTAAATGAGATGTTGGCTCTCAAGAAGTGTCGGATCTCAAATTGGCTTAGTAATGGCCCAATGGAGAACTGGATAGCGGCGTATTTCAGATGGTATGGCACACAAACC
>VTPC01008693.1:136848-171981 GCA_011009095.1 Ignelater luminosus | reverse complement strand
TTTTCGGATTTTAAAAATTACCCCGAAAACTTTGTTAAAAGAAAAATAATAAATAAAGCTAAAGTTCAAAGCGGTTTTTGCAGTATACTTTCTTAGATATAACTAAAACAGTAATATTTACGTAAAACATCAAAAAGATAATTACATTGGGCCAGAAACTATCAACATGACCCCAGGAATTTCTCACAGTAATTAAAAACTACAAAAATAAAAAATAATTATACATCTAAGAAAAATAATAGAAGGGGTGATGTAGAAATGTGAGATTCCCCAGTAAAGTTATTGAGAGTAATATAACAAACATGTAGCACACGAGATTAAAGTAAAATATTTTTGAAAACTTCAGTAAAATGTATTCTACCAATAAATCAGTAAAATGTCAATTTAGAATATCATCCTCTTTTTTTGTTCTGTTCCGGCACTACTTCCTACAAAGCAACAAAATGAAAAATAATCCGCAAAACGAAATGTGGGGTAATATTCTGGTGATATTTGACACGGTCCCGTGGCAGACCTCTCCATATGTCAGAGTGTCAGCAAACGTGATGGATAGACCGGCGCCCCTTGAAGTTTCCCCTTGCCTTTCTTGATCATCTTGCGACGGCGGAAGAAAAAGAAGTTTCACTTATTTAAATTCTCGTTAATAAGCTACCGCCTTCAGCAAAAAATAATTGTTTTTTGGCCCTTCAGATGTTAAGCTTAAGATATTTTCCAAGTATTGAATGAAAAAGATGGTTTTATAGTATTCTATTTTCTGAAATTCATAAAACTCTTACAGCCCGATACAGCAATACTAATTGCTATTTACGTAATTTAATAATAGATACTATACTTATTCGAAATGTGTTGTGAAATTATAAAACAAATTAACTGCATAATAATTAAGCCCATTTTTATAGTTAACAATTTTAATAATTTTAATTGACGTTTTTAATTTTAATAATCAAAACGTGTCAAGTCAGCAATGAATATTTTGTGAAATTTAAATTAAATTAGTATAAAGCAAATACTTGCTGTTTTAAATGATGTTTGAGATAATTACAATACCAAATCTCCTTGGATATCATTCATAGTAATAAATTCCAATATTAATCACATTTATGGTTTAGGGCTTTCAATGCTTTCTACTAGTTGATTTACAAGTATGTTATCCTTAAGGTATCATAAAGACATTACGTTTTGCTTGCTAAAGATATTTTTGTGCTAGCCACTAATAATTTCTCGTAAGAGCTCCTTATTCTTTACATAAATAATTTCCATAAGAATTAGGTACATTATTAATTGTTCATGAAACATTAATCTAATATTTTCCCGGAATAAATGCTCTTTAATTACTTGAATTATATATGATAATAGAAGTATTATGTTAAAATTGTAGAAAAGAACCGTTGCTAATAAGAAAAAATCTAAATTACATTACACACATTACATTTCTCTTATTAGTAGACTAAAGAGCTTTTCTATGTTTGCGTTTGCTTCTATTTCTTTGTAATAGATCTCAGATTTGTTATCTTATGAAACTGCAACCAGACTGCAGTGAGCTAATGAAATTTTCAGTTTCAGGCCTCTACATACTAGTCATAATGTAAGCCTTGCACGGACCAAATTTCTTATTCAAAGTGTCAAAACAGTTATTTTTATTCGAGACATTTTTATAATTAGCTTTTACTGCAACATTTCCTTTGAAACTCAAACGAGAAGGAATCAAAACTAGAAGTTAATTTGATTAGAAAATATAAAGAATGAATCACAAAATTTGTATCCTCGATTGGCCATGGACGTAAGTCTGCATTTGAGCCATACTTTTAACGGTAGTTTAAATAAATAACATTTTATGTGAACTACGGTAATATCATATTCACATATGCAGTTATTATCGTAATCTTTTGTGTTAAATTAATTTTTCACATTATGACTATTATTTATCGAACTAATCCTTAAGCATTTATTATATTAACAGCAAATAAATTACATTACGTTACGTATGACAGGTGTGCCATTTATGATTTTCCCCCATTATAGCCGTTAGCCATAGTTCACAAAAGTAAAATGTCCTAGAAAACAATTTATATAGGTCATTAAAAAAAATTTTCATGCATTCTAAAGGGGGATTACTATTAGATTGTAGCTCGTTGAAACCAGCCATAAAAACTAAACAGATTTTTATTATATCAAAGCTTACTATATACACAAATATCACATTTCTATACAATGTATCACTTTTAAAATGAACTTTGACTAAATTTTCTCCTTTTTGCTTTTGACCCTTTTCATTAATTTCTGCACAGAATCGTCTGTTATTAAATTTGTATTCTTAGTTCACTTGCTTTCAAAATCTGTCATGGAAGTGGCATTTTGACCTGTTTTCTGCAAACCAGTCTTGATATGAGCCCATTATTTTTCGATTGGGTAAAGTTCAGGGCAATTTGTCAAATTACTCTGTTTAGAGACCACATTGACGTAATTTAAGTTATACAGGCTGTTTCCTAATGACGGTAAAAAGTTTTAATAGATAATTCCTGAGCTAATTATAAATAAACAAGTTTATATAAACAAGTGTCCTAGAATGCACCCCTTCCGAGATACAGGGCGTTAAAATTAATAAAAAAAATTGTTTTTCGTTATATTTTTGTTATGCGTTATAATTTTTTTATGCACAATTTCACCATTAAATAAGATGTTCAAAAGGGCCATCTGTAGCTGCTATGCAGGACAAAAGTTTGGTATACGACAACACAAAAGGAGCGTTTTGATACTCTATATACTTTTGTTTTCAGTAAATACAGGAATGTTAAGTTATCTGAAGATATTATCAACAGTATTAAAGAAATTTTAAGAAGTTATTGTCAACAAATTGGATTGAAATGGCAAGAATGTTCTCGAAATCGCAAGCGTTTCTGAAAAACTAATAAAGATTGCCTTGAAGGAAATGCTAATTTTCCTGAAGTCGTAAGTGAACCATTACCTTCAACTTCGCCGAATCCTTTTCCTTCCACGCGCGGACGACCATCAAAAGCATTTGTTCGGTGTTGTGAAAAAACTAAGTGGAAAACTCAAAAGCGTAGTGAAAACGAAAGGCCCAGAGGAAATAATTGTAACCGCCGAGATGAAATTACATAAACAAGGAAAGAGAAACTCTGCCGTATTAATTAAAGAACTATGTCAAGCTTCGCTCACACGGGGAATCACCATAGAAAAGGCTAGATTGGCATATGCGTCGGATACAAGGAATATATCCGTAGATCAAGCATTAGCCATAATTATTGATGTTGATCTGTTTGTGCATAAATATAATATAATCAGAGAGCAAGCAAATAAAATTTCGCGAAACATGCATCAGGCTTATAATGCCATTAAACAGACAAAACAGCGCTGCTACCCTTCAAATATAGAAATAGCGGAAATAAAAGCGGAGATTTAGTTGCAATATTTAATTGACCATCTATAGAAAGATTGTGTGCAGCTCAGGAAGAAGTGCTTGAGACGATACCGAATTCGACGCAGAATTTTTATTTTATTGTAAAATGGGAATGTGATGGTGCACAACAAATGCGATATTAACAGATGTTTGCAACTGAAGGGGAATCTGCTGACAATTTAGTTAGTTTCTCTATTACAAAATTCAGTTTCATCTTCCACGCGATATTGCCGACCAATTAAATTCATCATTGCCAAGGAATCGGCAAAACTAAGTTTCGAAAAGTCAGCAAAATTGAACAGCAAGTGAAATCCTTAGTTTCAACCAGTATCAGTGTTAACCAAAAAGTTTTCATGGTTAAACCTATGTTAATTTTATGTATGATAGATGGGAAAGTTTGTTCAGCATTATCGTGCTATTCGTCTCCACAAGCTTGCTTTTTGTGTGGCGCCACACCAAAAAACACGAATAAGCCAATGGTTATCGCAGAAAATTAATGAGAAAGTACTAAGAATTGGATTGTCTCCGTTACACTCTTGGATCAGGTTCATGGAATGTATTCTTTACATTGCGTATACGATACCAGTAAAAGTTGGCAGGTCAGAGGTCCTGAAAATGAAAATACTGTTGGTGATAGGAAAAAGCTTATTCAAGACAGATTTTAAAAAGAAATGGGTCTTTTGGTCGATGTTCCCACACAGCAAGTAGATAACACAAATGATGGAAATACCGCTCGACGGTTTTTAGAAATGCCGAGAAATTTGCTGAAATAACAGGCGTTAGTGTGAATCTAATTAAGCATTTTTATACTATTTGAAAAACTTCGAACTGTGGATATCCTACTAATCCTGATTTTTTTGAACAATATGCTAATAATACTTTAAACTTATATTTAAAAGATTATTCCTGGTAATACATGCCAAGCAGCGTACATAAAGTGCTTTACCATGGAAAACTTGTTATCACTTCATGCATTCTTCCAATTGGCTAACTTTCGAAAGAAGCACAAGAAGCAAGAAACAAGGATAATCGGAAGTACCGTGAACTTTTTACTAGAAAAACATCACGAATTGCCACAAATGAGGACCTTATTCATAGGCTGCTAGTATCTTCAGATCCTCTTATAGCTAGCATGCGACATATTCCCAAAAGAACAAAAGGGGCTCTTACCCGTGATGTCCTTTCATTAGTTACAATACCTTCATTAGAAAATAATGGACATAACGATTTTAATGATTCTGAAGGTGACGAAAAACTACACCTGATTCTTATACCAGTAAAAATCATTTTGATGCAGTTGACATTAATTATGAAAGTGAATAAGTGTTATTTTCTTAAAAACAATATTTTATACTGTATTTGTAATTAAATTAAGTAAGAATACAAGTAGTTACGAATTAAATCCCCCTAGACTATTGAAATATCACACTATGCGGTGGGAGAAAATCATTTTTGAGTTGTCCTATATACAGCCTGTTCCAACAACAAGGCCCCAAGATGTAGCAGCTTTATTTATAGAAATACATCTATTAAATTGCATATATTCTTAAATGAGACAATAAGATTTACCATTTGTCGTGGAAAAACAATTTCTTTGTTTAATATGGTAAAAGTGACAACGTCACGAGGTATTTTTTTAAATTATAACCGAAGTATCTTTTCCTATTATCCGATAAAGATGTTTTTCTCTTTAAAATGTTAATTCCCAATAAAATATAAAGATTCTCTGAAATTAAGTAGATGCTTAATAGTAATTAAGTCTTGACTGAACCCTACACAAATAATTAGATATTAAGTATATTATCAAAGTAATTAAGAATTTCACATGCAGAAGAATCTTAATATTTAAGTAGGCACTGTTTTATCACATAAACTGCATTTTATTATTATTAAATGCGAGAATTCTCTTACTTACAGTAGCAACAAAGTTTGTTTTTCTTTTACCTATTAAGATAAGATAAAGTGATATCGTCTTATTTGAATATTAATCATAACTAACTTTACTTTTCATAGTTTTAGGATTCTTAATAATTTCTAAACGTTCTATTACCACTATCTTGAAAGATTTCTCATGTAAGGGTTTAATACCATTGTAAAGAGAAAAAATTCTATCATATGGTTGGGTTGTAATCTAAAAAGGTATTTTGTAATTTCATTACTTTTGTCATATTAAAGATAAAAACTATTCTTCCAAGGCAAATAATAAAATTTATTCTTCCAAAGCAAATAATAAAATTTATTATCCCATATAAGAATGCATAAATATAGTATGATGAGTGTATTTCTGTAAATAAGGGTGCTAGAGCTCGAGACTTTTCCGGTGGAACAGCCTGTATTAGGATACTGGTACTTAATAAGTTAATGTCAAAAACCTCGACAGACTATGAAATTATCTTTCCTATTTCGTAACAGTTGAGCATTGAGATTTTTGGTATTGCCGCCGAAATTCCAATGTAAAAACCAATTCTTGGACATCACCAATTTCTTAGGGCTTAGTTTCCGGTCAGTCGTTTACTATTATGTTGAAGAGAGACCCTAGATAAGTACTAGTTTTAGGTTCCAGTACCTACAGAATCTGTTTTTCTTCAAGTCTAATTCTTTGACGAAAAATAATATTAAAATAAAATAATCTTTGTATACGTAGTCCATTATGTTTTGTCGTGGTTAAAATTTCTTTTTCAAATGAAACATGAGGTGATTATTTAAAGTGACACATAGAAACAACATATTTTTTAAAGCAAGAACAATAACTATGCTGCACTCTTAGAACATAAATATGGTATAGTTAGAGTTACAGATTGACCTCAGATGCCGCATTTGCGCGAATTCCAAAATAAATGAACAATTTCGGACTGAAGTAGAGGTAAACGCTCAGATATCAAAGGAAGTATACTTGATTAACCAACTCGTCAACAATCATTCAAGTTTCTTTAAAAAATGAGTATAGTCTGTTTCAATATTATACAATTCAGAGTAGGTTTTGACATGATATTATAGAAGTTCGGGTGTTTATGTTATGTTATTAATGTTACCGTTGTTTATAATAAATAAAGGTATAAAATAATTAACATTATTCATTAACACTTAATAAACAGGTTAACAACTGTCGAGGAACTGTGTTGTTGAATCTTGTGAGAACTGTAATGATATCCCCGTAGATAACGACAAGCTTTTATATAATCTGTACCCTGTGCATAACGAAGAGTTCTTTTGTAGTTTCCAGGCGTTTTCAAGTTTTCAAGAAGTAGATAATATTTAAGTGTCCTAAGAATCTACAAAGAAATAGTGCCGTAGGTCGTTTAAGAGGAATTAGACAAAAACAGAATCCTTTTTTCTATGAAAATTTTAGCGTGCAAACATTCAAAAATATTCCATATTTTAATAGGGATGTTTAAAACAAATTCAATGATCTAGGGTTGCTATACTTATCTTGAAAGGTTTTGGAAGTAATCGCTATTCTTTTGTCAGGGGTTTTACTATTAAAAAGTATGGAAGCTTGACATTATCTCTGCTTCTTTTCTTCAAGTCCTGTACACTTTCAATTTTATCTTTTCAATCGGTATTGTCCCGTTTTCAACTGACCTAATAACAAGAAACAAATGTTATAAATGTGCTATCTACGCCGCTTCCCCCTTATTAAATAACTCACCTATAATTTCTAAATCATCTTCTGATTCTCCTCTCTTTCAGTTTCTTCATCGTGCTGTTCTTTACGGGTTTCCGCTGGAACTTCTGCAATCAATTCTGTTTCATGTTCTTCGTCTGAAACCTCCACAGTCTCAGTTAGTAATTGGTCAATCTCCTTGCTCCCTTGAAATTCTTCTAGCCTGTGGAGCAATGGATTATAGTTCCTTAAACTATATATTATCGGAAGTAGGGAGTGCTCTCTTTAACTGGACGAATCTTCCTCAGCTCCATTAGATTTCAAAAGTATGAGGAAATCAAATTTGATGAAATGGTTTTGACAGTTAAAAATGTATTTATATTTTCTTCCCGGTTTTACACATCGATGAGGTAAACTTTATCATTTTTATTGAAACTTTTAATTATAATAAAGACTGGGCAATAACAGTCTTTCTTTTTATTTTTTTAACTGACATTACACACATCTGTTATTGCAATATTTTTCATTTATTTTCTCTTTCCTACTCAACATCCTTTTGTGTAGAGCCTCTTGATGTCTTTTTCGAGGACATGATATAATTCTGTAGCACTACTGAGATATTTTATAATTGATGTTTTATTTTTCTTTTCCGTTTTGAATTAGCTTATCTTTGTTACTAATACCGAGACTTTCAAATTGATTTAATCTGCGATAATCTAAAGAAGACAGTTCTTTGCTATTAGTTTTTCTTCCAATGCTAATTTTTAGTTTACTTATTACTTCTCTGTATTTTTCCTTTGATAATTTGCAAGTAAAATTGGTATTGGTTCGTTGAATGTGTACTTTAACTGCGCCATAAAAAATAATTTTGTTTACAGACAAATCCACAGCAACAGTTATGCTGTTAGAAACGGTCCGTTTCATATACATGTAAGATAACAGCGCAACCACACAACACACCCACAGAAACAACACCCAATCATCTGTTTTTTAAGGCTATGTAATGTCTAAAAGAGGGAAGAAACGGAGGATTAATATTGTAATCGCTGATCACATAAGGAACTTTAAAATGCTCAGTTTGCAAAATGTTCCGTTGCCGAAATAATGATTTTCTTCCGCGTCTTACTGTATTTGAGTCTGCTTAGACCTGGGATAGTTATTTTATCGATTTTGGGAATTTGGTAGTTGAATCTGACATGTATAAATATCGATACAGTAATTTCCGGTTTGAGTTCAGAGGTCAAGAGTTGTATAAAAGCTTTTCTTGGTCCCCTTGTATGCTGTTTTACAAGAGCGCATCATGATTAATAAGCTCCAAATTCTAAAGCATTTTCTCAATAGTATTCTGTAATAAAACAGAAAAAAATATACGTTTCTCCGTTTGCTTGAATAAATCTTTCTGACCTAGATATGAATCTTCAAAGGGTTAATCATCTCTTTACGATCTTCCAAAATTTCAACAAAACAGTCTATTCCTAAGAACCCACTTAATTGAGGTGCTTTTCCGTATGATAAATGGTTGGCCCGCCATGGCAATGGTGATAACAGATGAAATATCATGAATTTTAGCTCTCATTTTCAATGGGCTATACTCTTCTTGTGGACCACTAAATTCTTGTTTACCTCCCGATTGTTACAGGTTTTCGGATTCTGTAGAACTCAAAATTGTTACAAGGTTGTCCTTGTAGGTCTTAAACTTCTTGCGAACTTCTACATGTTTGTAAGCTTTTATGTTTTTTTTGCGTATACCGAGACCTCAGTTCTAGTGACCTTTTTGCGTCCTTGGTAATTACGCCACTGATAAATGTGTAGATTTCACGTGCAAATAAAAGCTATCTTTAAAACTTTTAAAATGTCTCTTTTAATTACATCTATTCAAACACAAAGTATATCAACAAAAAATCTAAATGTTGAAATAACCAGAAATTCAACATAATGTTGGAGTTCTCTTATAATTGACATTTTTTCGACCTATTACTGACAGTTCTGCTAATTAAATCCAGAAAAGTTCAGTTCAGTACTAGTAAAAGAATTGTTTCGTACACGTCTCCGAACAGTATCTGTCAAATGACTTTTCATGGTTTAAACTGGGCTTGTTTTTCACAGAATAAAGATAAATTAAATTAAAAAAATAAATCTTTGTTGAAATTTAATTTTCTCAAGTTCAATTGACTGTAAATTTGAAATCGACTTTTGACAAATTAGTTTGATATGGTTTTCATTGTGGTTGAGTGAAATTTAAATTTAATTTAATGTGCTGTAAAAAATTGCACATTCTACTGTACGCTAGGTGTAAGGTAGTAAACCTCATTTTCTGATTTTTATCCGTTTTGTAGAAGTACAATTTGAAATTAAAATAGCGAAAAGAAAAATTTAACCCAGAGGAAAGTTAATTATAAATATATATATAACAAGAAGCTACAGATGTGACAAGATGCCAATTTATTCAAGTAGGATACTAAATAAAAGTATCCACTTTTACACGGACATTCTGGTCCCTAACCAGCCATGTCTCGTCGTTCCGCGAAACGCCCATTTCCGCCTGCCCATCACATGTTTGTTGGCAACATCAATACTGCCATTCTGTATGTAATCTTAACATACTCAATCTTCTTTCAGCTAATTCCCGACCTCATTAATTAATCGTTTAATAAATATAGTAATAATTTATAAAGCTAATATTTTGTACTAGTCATGTTAAATAAAGTATTGTTAAATTCATTCGTGTCTTGTGGGTAGCATAATTCAATCTGGATGGGCTATACAAGCAGTAAGTACTATGTAGAATTAATAATGTTCTTCTGTGCGTCAACATTTAAAATTTGTATGTTGTAAAAAATACTTTACTTGATGAACAAATCTAAAATGTTTCGAAAACTTAAGATATTTTCTTATAATTAAAGTGAGCAATTAAACTATGATTTAAATAAAAATTCCATTATTCAGATGGAGATGCAAAAATTCAAAAATCAGAAATTCTGTTTTAATCAAAACATTAAATATCAATTAAGGCATTCTAGTTTCACCTATGTAGTTATTATAAAATGTACACTAAGCCAATTTCAAGAAGAATCTTTATTTCAATTCAAAGCATCGTACATTTATACCGTAGATACATGTTTTCACTATTCTTTAAAAAATTATCATCAAACTGTCTGGTGTTATCTATGAAGAAAGGTTTCAAAAACCTATTGCAGTGGTATAGCAGTCGAATAAAAGTTTGCTCCATATTTTTACTTTCCTGCAAATAGAGATCCATTATTTCCTGCGGATGTTGTTCTATGAAGAGATTAATCTTAATTCAGAAACTGCTTTCTCTCGAGCTAAATTTTTAGATTGGAGGTTTTAACCGCTTCAAATTGTGTTTTGAGATCTAATGGTCCACAAATCTCCGAATAAGGAATCTAATAAGCATAGATCTTTCGCTACATAAGTCAAGACAGGCATAACCGATTCCTGCTCAAAAGAGTGACTAGTAGCCCTTAGGACAGTTTCTAAAGTAACAAGCTTGAAGTATTAATTGGAATGTTGGAACTAACTCAAATTCAAAATTGACATACCGCTTCATCTGTTTAGAATTGTTTCAATAACTCAGATCTTCAAAACGTGGTTTGGAGTTCTGCAAAAATATTTTTGCTTTGAACATGGTTAATAAGATAAGATACGCTGTATTGATCCATGAATTGGATATGACACATAACAGGAGAACATTATAAATAACAGATACATAATATAAATTACATGTACATTCTACAATTGCTCATTAGAATTTAAACAATAGTCTATAAACTTCTTAACAGTATAAGAAACCTGATCAACAAGAAGTTGCTTCAATTTTCCTTTTAAAATTGGTACAGAAAGCAATCTGCACATATCGGTGACTTTTTGAAGTGCATATCTGTTTAATCTAAAAATTTATTGATTTTGTCATGTAGTTATGAATATTCCCATTTCGTTTATACGTTTCTTGGTTTTTGTATATGGATCATAAGTTGTGCAGTACAAAGACGGACATAAAAGTCAATGAGCCGTTTTTGAGAAACAAAAGCTCGAATACTTTCTACGGCTAGCCCTAAAGGAAAGTATAGCTTATCACTGAATAGGCCAAACCATGATATACAGTTATTAATCCTTCCTCACAAAGGCAGGTTTTAGGTTAATAAGAGTAAGACAGCAACAATTTCATTTTTTGCACAAAATTTGGTTTTCTCCTAATACTAAATTTATATTTTGAGCACTGTTTTTCAGTTATTCCAGAATTCTATAATATCGTTACAATTAATTTATTCTTATAACACCACTAATTGAATTGACCAGCTGTCCCGTTGCAACTGAGACTACAATTGGTGACCGTAAACATCAAAATTTCGTTACTGTTTCCATATTTAGATAAATTGTTGCAAATTGTAAATGTACTTCAACATAATGGACTGCATAATTGAATAGAAAAATATTCGTGAATTGTAAATGTAAAAGACGTTTATTTAAATGTTAATTGTTGACACGTCTAAGCTTGTCTGTATTCGACGGCTGTCGCTGTGGAAGAGAGCGAGGATTGCTATTACAATCATCGTAAATCAATACAAATGTAATATTCTCTTAACATACTACCCCCGTTGAACACTGTTCAACTTACTTAGATGAATAATAACAATAAACAAAAACACACAAATTATATCGTTGTACATGGTAAAACAAAAAGAAAAAAACTAAACAAACAAATACATAAAACAAGATAAACAAAATAAACAAAATAAACATAACAATGACATATAGTCAGTCTGAAAGATTCACAATCTATCATTGTCCATTAGGATGCAGTGGTAATGGGCATATTTTTGCAGTAGGTCTTCTGAGCAGTCCTTTTGTTGTTTTCACGGTTACTACACGCACTACACCGTCTTCATCGGGATGCACTTTCACTACTCTGCCCAGGACCCAGTTGACTGACGGCAGATTATAATGTTTTATTACCACCAATGTCCCTTCCTTAATCGGTGATGTATCTGTCTTCCATTTCTTACGTTATTGTAGTTGAGACAGATATTCTTTCGACCAACGGTTCCAAAAACTTTGGTGTAATTGCTGAAGTAGCTGCAATCGGCACAACCTCCCTGTTGGTTGGTCCATTGTTTTATTTTTATTATCCTCTATTTATCGGTAGTACGAAATGGTCTGTTATGCTAGCCAGTAGAGTGTTAGATTTATGTTAAGATTTAGATCTGAAAGATCCTGTCGTGGAGTCGATGTCATTCTGAAAACCTCAACCCAAATAACAGCATGAAATTGAGTTCAGCATGTTGTTCGGCATAGAATTCTTAGATCAAGATGTTAAAGCATGAGCGCTCCATGTTAGAACTACAAACTGAAGATAAGTTGTTTGAGTACTCAAACAATTGAGAAGACTGGCTTTTTTTATCATGCCTGAGATACTGAAATTTAAAAAGAACAACTAAATAGATTTCACTACTGTTTATTACTATAGCAGCCCATTCATTTAACAGTCTTTGAACTTAGATTGGCTCCAAAGACCACTGGGCTTTTGGGAAGATTCTAATTTTTGGTGGCCCACTTTGTACTTTGTTTGATAGATTTTGTACTTTTAAACTAAGTTTTATTCAACAGATTAAATTCAAAGGATTACTAAATAAATGTGAGAAATTCTCTTAAGTTAGGAAATATGTAAAATTTGATTTCATTCAACAACCCTTCACTAAAAATACGTCTTTTCGTAGAAAGTACCTAGTATTACGTACCTACATCCTTGTAGAAGCACGCTTCTGATGTTTTGGAAGCTTTGATTATTTATTGGTTTGAACAGTATTTTGCTAAGGGATGCTGAACTGCACAAGAACACCAACAAGATCTAGAATTCAGATCAGAATTAACGTTTTTGATCTTGCGACTGTTTTAATTATACGCCTCAGGTGATCTTAGAGGAGAATATACAGAAACATTAATTTATGTTTGGGGAAAAACTTGCTGTTCAAGTAGTTAGGAAAGTAGTTTTTTAAAAATTTTCCGTATACGCATCTCTTTTCTGATCTGGATAAACCTACGCCACCCTTAATTAATTATCAGTTGGGCAGTGCTACAACTAATATCATATTTATGTTAATTTTAATACACCTACTCATGGAAGAGTGTTTTCCAAAACCCGCTATACTACTTGATCGTTGAAAAAGTTGCACATCCAGATATCGTTGCAGGGTTATTTACTCATTTCATCAATTTTATTGGCAAAACTCATTAACGGGAAAGAAGAAGTCAACAGTTGCAATCAGCATTACAAGACAGCTCCAGATCTGATTGATTTTAGAATTTTCTGTTTTTGACAAGGCGTTCGCGGGTAATCAGTAGTAAGATTCTGAAATCTCGATATGATAAAACAATACGAGAAAATTGTTGTTATGATGCTATTAGATATCGATCAGTCGTATCGTATCATAAGTTCAAAATTCCATATAGCTGATCATCTTGGCAGATCTTTCTGTAAAAAGGATTAAGAAGAAATAGAGAATGGTTTGTGAAACTTACCAGAAATGGATAGAGAAGAACAGGTTACAATTCACCAGAGCAGGGTTATTCTCGTAAATGTGGAGTTGATACGAGAATCAGTTCGGCAAAGGCAAAATGATAAAAAATAGCAAATGAATCAAATACTTCGGACGAGTATATAACAACCATAACATGAGAGAAAAGTGGAAATTCAGGTCCCATATTTTAGGGCGAAGTATACAGTCGATATGTGGATAGGCGACAGATATTTAGGGGGAGATATGAAAAGACTCTAGAATGATCTTTTATGGACATCTCAAAAGTTTATAGAACCACAACAAAAATACTAGAAGTATAATGATAGAGAGACCAAGCAGAACCGACTACGGAGGCTGCCATTTGCACGTAGTTATGTACCAAGAATAAAAAGTATGGAAAAGATTTACGCCTAGAAAATGAAAACTTTGCAGTTTCACTCATAAGCTGCTCATCAGCCTACGCAAATTTAAAACTGTTTCAAGCATTTCTAAATGAGTTAAGAAGCCAATAGCACCCGGTTTAAATAAATTACTATCAAGAAAACTGGTTTCGTATTTTTGAGCTTTGATAAAATGTTTGTTATTGTTGTTCTTACGAAATAGATAGTTTTACACAATATTTTCTTGATTCTCTGATAATCACACGCCCTCCTTTGGAATACTACGCGCCATCCTTGCGGGGGAGGGGGTTCACAGATTGGGAAGCTCTGGTTAGAGCTTTGGTTCAAAGATCCAAGATTGTGGGTTTAAATTATAATTTTATTTGTATTATGTAGTTGGCAGAAGCATATTTACTTGAATAATTAAGAGCTGTAGAGTTGTAGTGTGGGGCAATTTATTTTAAAGTAGCAAACGGAACAAAACACTATTAAAATTTGATCTCAAACAAAAGACAAACTTACCCACATCCTGATATCTTAAATGTAACTTTACTCTAAACTGGTAAAAAGTATAATCAAGCATCACAATCTTACTTACTTTGAGATTTATTAAAATATCACAACATATAAGAAATGGGAGTAAAATTATAGTCTGTGGTTATTTAACTGTGTAAGGGCCTAAAAGGAAGGACGATCGTGGTGTTTCATTACGCCATTTTAGGAACTCAGAACTTCTTTCTATACAAAAATGGGAATTTTAGAAAATATAAAAGCAAGCATGGGATAAGAGATAATCAAATCCATGGAGATTACTGTTGCAGTATTCACCTGCACCATTAAAACAAAACCATGGCAAACATGCACTAAGTTGGTTTGGGAATTTAAGTCCCAGACCTTTCAAATAGGAACCTAGAGCGTTAAGCGCACAACCATGCCACTCATTTACATGTGAGCCTGCTTGAATACGTTACATGCTCTGCAAGCGTCCATACTATGTACAATTTCCGTTGAAACCCTCCATTACTTTTACTGGGAATGTTTTTGCTGTTTTTTTTGTAATGCTTAAAAGGTTATACCTACTTAGCAGAACTCAGTACAATAGTTTGATTGCACTGAAAACTATCTTCTCTTAAATTCTGGACTGTAAGTAACACAGTTCCTAAGTTCTTGGTAAATCCTCTATGTTCAAGAAATTAGATCTCTTCTTCTAACACGTCCTGATACCCAAGTCCAATAGTTAATTCATTGATTCCACTTCTCTCTATGTTTTATGCAGAATGTGCTATAAAGGATCCTACCAACAGAACGAGAGAAGTTTTGGGAAATTTCAATCTGTTGTCTCAATTTCGATTTGATTAGACATTACATCTTCATATTGTCATTTACTCAAAGAAACTAATTCTCTATACCTATTGTGTCACTGCTAAATTCTTTAAACTTGACGCAAGGCACTTCTTAACACTCAAAACCTAACACCAGACTCTATCTAACATTATTATTCCAACGCAAGTTCTTTCAAGAACTTATCCTATCTGTCTACTGTAGCCTTAACTTACGTTGAGGAATTCCCTGACGATATACTGGCGCAAACCCTGCTGAAGATCTGGTTTTGGTTGTAATGGATCAAACTAATTTCTCCTAATTGTAGGCACTTTCTTCCTCCGCTTTTATAGGTTTACTTCGGTTTGCGCTAATAAATACACGCTTATTCATCCGGGGGTGGACTAGCTTTAAGCTGCTTGTTTACATAAAACTTAAACTTTAAAAAAATATATTGAGTGGAATGGTTTGAAATCTCTTTAATTTGAAAAATCTTCATGCATGCATAAAAAACCGAATTTCTTATTGATTTATGTGTCACTCAGATCTCTACTTCATTCTTTGTCTGTCGGATGTTTAAAGATTTTATAAATCGGCCTATTAAATTTCTGGTTTATCCCGAATTTCAATCTCTATTTTTGAAAAAAAAAGACGTTTGAAGTCATCTACAATTTATTTGTCTGTTCATTTTTCTAAAGAATAGATGAAAGTATTTTTATAAAAGAAACAACAGTTTCGGTATAAAACCTTAATGACATGACACAACCTCTGGTTATTAATATTCTCAAAGCGCTTATGCAACAAACGAAGGGGAAGTTAAAAGGAGGCTGCTTCAAAGATAATACCATTAGTTTGACATTTTCGATATAAGGATACCCAGTTTTCTTTAATATTTCTAGCTCACCGTCACTTCATCTAACTCTGCCTTTGCATTAAGCATGTCTCCAATATTTTGTTTGAGCGATTACTTCTAATATGAAAGAAATGTCATTTATGTTTTTGCAGGAAGCTTTTGGTTAATTAATTCATCTGATTCTGAAAACTATTGAAAATAATAGATTTTGATATTTTCTAGGATTAAAGCTACGAAACTCAAATAAAACATTCCAAGAACCTGTTTGCTTGTTTATAAATCCGTACAGTTCTACAAATTCAAAAATTCTTTCCCCATCTGTCATTTTTGTCGCTCGTCGAACATCATGAGAACTGTTGAACGCTTTGGTGTCACTAGAATTACGTGATCCTCGTTACTAGTAAAATTCTTGTCTGATGTTTTTCGTTATTTGTATGTACGGTCAATGAGTGTGACGGTCTGTGGTGACAGCAGTGTTTGAAGAAGCAAAGTCTGCCACGTGTGTTCATCCAGGCGTCGCGACGCAGCGGACCGTGGAGTTTTCTTGCGGACGCTCGACGCCCGACTAGATCGTTCGGGCGGGATCTTAAGAAGCTTTAAGACACTTACAACAGTAATCATTACACGTGAAAGCCAAGTACTTGAAATTCGCCTTCTTTTTGTCAAACCCGCTTTCGGACTATTTCAAGGCTTTAAAACACGAACTGCAATGAAAATTGTTTTTAGTAGTTTACTGGAGGGCTATTTTTAATGTAAAGTTCTTAAAATGCGCACTTCTGTGTTGGTTTTTACTAACTTCAGTGGTTACAAAACAGGTTTGTTTGTGTTTCTACTAGATAATAATAATATTATTATTACATGTATTAATATACAGGGTTATTCACGAGTGATGCATCTGTGTAACTCTACAAAGTAAGTTTAAGGGTAATTCTGTTGTTTATTACGGATTATACTGAGTTTTTGCTATTTTGGTTATTAATATTTTTATTTTTGAACAAGTAGTGTAAAGTTTTGTAAGGCTGCAAACAGAACGGCAAACTGAGAACAAGCTTAATTGTGAACTAATAAACAGTCAACAAGGTGACACACATGCCAGGTGTTAGTTGGAAACGTCTGCATCTTGCATCTTAATTTTTCAGAATTTTTAGTGCATGTTATTTAAAATAATTTTTGTTCAATTTTTTGGTGGAAAAACAAATCATTTACACTTACTCTACTTCAGCAACTTGATGCTCGCGCTCGCACAAAGCTGATTCGCTGAAATGCTGGAATACTTTTGTTGCACGTTTGCTAAGATTGTATTCAAACAACACCACCACTAGCAGCCCAAGATGCCAGAAACCATTCAGGATCACCACTGCACGTCTCCAACACCTTCAGCCCTACTAGGAGCCTCGTCTCCTTCCCTAGGCCTTTGCTTGTCCGGTCGCACCCATACCAATTTAGAGGAGCGTTGCGATCGGCCATCTCCATCAATTTATTCCAAATGGCTAAAGAGAAGCTATCCAGCTTCTAAAGCCGTCGCGCTCCACGCGACTTCTCGAAGATTAACAAAAAGATTGTATAATACTGTTTTGCTCGCCTTGATGTTTACTAAACCGCTTTGCTCATCAATCGGTATGAAGCTTATTGTTTCGTGTTTTTTCAACTTACAGTTCGTTCCCTAAACTTCAACCACTCGAAAATCCCAAATGGGAAAAGGGTTCTAATGGTACGTAATTAGAAAGGCCTCTTAATTCACCATATTCCCCCGTTTAAGTTTTTATATCCAGTCAATTTGTTTATAAAATACAGGGTGTTAAATCTAAAACATAGAAGTCGGCAATTTTGAGAATTTCTTATACGGAGAGAAGCATGCGGTACAAGTCCAGCCCTATCCTCTGAGCATGAATGTTCAACGGACAGTGCTAGAATAAGAAATTCCAGCTCGGAGCCTGTACACTGTAAATACTCAGCTTACCCGGACTGTACAAGTAGGTTACCAGCAGATGAATGCTTTACTACAATCTGCTGAACGGCAGGACCATTGGGCAAAAACAAAAGGCATATTATCTGGGCACCACACGGAACTGATTTGAGCAGCAGAGAATATAACCTGCTGATAATTTTCCCGCCACTTCGATTTTTGTGTTAAAGAAGGAATTTAATTTATTTTTATCGAATTTCATTCTTGAGCTTGTACTCACATTTTAGGATTTTATACAGTTCTTGAATTTTGAATCCTAAAGTTTGTAACACCTGTAGTAGCTGAGATTTTTATAGTTATGTAGACCATGTAACTTAAAATCAAATTGCTCCTTATCAATTTGCCTTTACCTACGAAACAACATATCAGTGGTCTTGGAGAGTCTTGAAGTTTTTAACATTATTTTAAGACCATAGTGATCGAGTTGAGACGCAACCAGAAGAGCGATTGAACTCGGATATAGTTTCGTACCTTAAATTAAAATAAGGATATTAATAGTCGCTCAAGCAGCATGGTTTTCTGGAAACAAGGACAATTATCTTTATTCCGTCTTTGTCAGTCATTGTTTCACTGTATTCTCTTTGGTCTAGTAATACATTTTTCTCGTAGTCGCTTTATGACGATAGATTTGAACTATTTTTGGTAGCTAGGTAAGAAGGAACAAATAATGTATTTCAACCATTTTACTCAAACTAAAAATATTTTTTCCGCAAGATGTCTTTCATCCACTTATACACATTAAAGCAACCTTCTTTTAAAATTCAATATAAAGCGTTAAAGTAAATCTTTGATATCATTAATCAGGTTTTTTTTGCTTTGCGAATTACGTTTTGATATTTACATGGAAACGTGTAAATGGGAAGAAGAAGACTGGAAAAATGTAGTTTACTATTTGGTCTCGATATAACCTAAGACCTCAGATGTCTGAGAATGTGGCGAAGTCAAAGTAAGTACAATATAATCCCAATTCAGACGGTCAGTATCTAATGGTAAAAGACGGCAAGACTCTAAACGCCTATACGAAATTACCCTTAGATGGGTCCACTTTGATCAATTTTGTTCGTTTACAGATTTTATTTTAAATTTCGAACAATGGGACTAAGCATGTAAAAGGCGACTCCATTCTCAAAAAATGTAAACTTAAAATGCGTCGTAAAAGAAATACAAAGGTGGTGATCAACTTCATACGCGATGTGAGGTAACTTTGATACCTCACTAGCAAATCGATGTTGTAGTTTTTGAGATGTAACCAACATTGTTTTAAGGGGACTTTGATAACCATTATTTTGAACACAACTTGTTGTTTAACGTGTTTATTTTCATAACTTAAAATACATTCTCTTCGATATGTAATAATAAAAGCTTACTATGAAAAACAAGTATAAATGTATCAGATAGAGAAGGCAGTATGAATCATCAAAATCGACGCGAGTGTATGTCGTCATAGGCGTATCACAAACAGAACAAGACAGAAGAGCAAATTGCAAACACGTATGCAACCAGACGAACGTCAATGCAATGCAATACAAAATGGACTCGACCGAATAGGAGTAATTCTTTGGGTCTGAAAGTTGCCTATCTAACACTTAGACTTGCCTTAAATATTCTCGCACTTCAGCTTTTCTTCCAAAGCTGACCATCCTCTTGTCATCGATGTTTACTGATACCGGCAACACAGAACAAATATCTGATAATGGCACATCTTCATTTTCAGGAGTCTAGCTGTGTACGTCTACGGTGTTTTCAGCTTTGTCTGAACTGCTGCTATTAGCAGTAGCAACACTTTTTCCTGGCACGACATGTATCCTCTTTCTTTTACGTTGTATTCTTTGCTTGCTTTGCCTGAAGAGATCTTCTCGTAACAATTGTAAAAGAGTATCGTCAACAGTAGGCCTTGGATCATTAGACGTTCCCGGTATTCTGTCAAGGACTTTGTTAACATTCAATGGGTGTATACCGGTTGCGTAGAACCTATTAGTTAGGTTTCCTTTTATTGCCGGTTCTTGTTGGTCTCCCGGTTTTGCGTTGGATTGGGTTGCCACCTAGCCCATTTTTTTAGAGCGCATTTTAGAAGTGAAGGGAAAACGTCTTTTGGTGTTCCGGAAGCTCTGTTTTTTAGTAAGTAATCTGTAAATATTGCACGCCAGGCAACTTTCATTGCCTTAAAGAACCCCAAATCCAATGGTTGGCAAATATGCCTTGAATATGGTACAAGACCAACGAAGGATATATTATTTTCCTCACACAAATGAATTACGGTGTCATTGAGGTGTGATGCCAAATTATCACCGATTAATACTTTTCGTTCTTCTAAATGCCTTGTGTTTGTTTCAAATCAATCTTGAAAAGTGTTGGCATCTCTCCAACCACGAGAGGTTCTATTAAACCTGCATTCTTTTATGCAGCAAGGTTTGTCACAACAGAGTTGACCCTGAAAACCTCCCTTCTTCCGGGTATTGTATAAGTGTTCACTTTTATAAATTACGTAAGACAGCAGCAACGTCCCTTCCGTAGATCCACAAATCATAATCGTGGTGTTGCTTTTAGAATGATTTAAAATTCTCTCGGGATATTTGACACCCCTACGATATAAAGCATGGGCCTTTCCGTGATCATCACTAACGTTGGTCTCATAGTAATTAAAAATATTTGCAGCTAGTATACCTTCCAGTGTTTGCTCTAAATTTGCGAAAAAGGTATCCATAGCTTTTATAGAAACAGCTGAGCGACTTTTGTTTATGTTACTTCTGTTGTGAGCTTTTTTAGAAAACTTAGTGCCCAATCTTTATCAGAGATGTTATTTTTGAAGTTGTCTACCAGTCGTCCGCAGCTGTCCAAATAAGCTTTTGTAAGCATTCTCAAATCAAGTAAATCGAGTAAGAACCACCAATCGGCACACTTGACCATAGCGTCTACAATGGCAACTTCTTCTGCAGTCGACAAGGCAGGTTGTCCACCAACACTACGTATAATTATGTCTGCCGTGAAATTTATTAGTTAATGTTCCAAATGGGATATGGTATTCGGAAACTGCGGCCCTCCTGGATAATTGCCCATCAGGAATTTTCTAAAGGGCTTCTTCGAGTTGTCCTTCGGTTATAATTCTTATAATTGCCAGTTCGAGTTTCCTTCAAAATGCAAACTACGGGGCTACTTTGATTAGAGAACAAAGAAGCGCACTCGTGATAAAAGTGACCCCGCTCTGCGTTTTCACGATTCTGCAGTACAAACGTTTTCTTGCGGAATGTTAAGTTTAGGTTATGCCTTTACAGTACGTTCCTGATTAACAATATGTACTCAAAAATTGCCTAAACATATCGCTTACTTTTGTGCATCCAAAGTTACAACTTATCAAAAATCCTGACGGATACAGCAGCGTCTGACGCAAATTTTTAACACAGTTTTTGTTATGATGAGGATCTCGCACATCACGTTGAATTCCTACAGGAGGTGGCTATTAATACTGTTCAGAAGCCAGTGCGTAGCCCAGGCATGAATTTAATCAAGCATTTTTAGAATATTCCAGAGAGATGCGTCTACGGTCATACAGAAATGCCAAAGATATTAGTTAGTTGAGCTAGCAACAACTTCAGCTAAAGAACAGAAACTCTTGAAGTCATAGAGATTTAATTTTAAAAATGGGGTATCGTTTTTAGGACATAGTAGTAGAACAGGAATCGTTGGCAAGATGCTTATTTTAAATATTAGTCTTTTGGATGTTAAAAAGCAATTTTGATCAATCACAACGAATACTTACTGTTGCATAGTCTCATAAAACGCCATTCACTTGAATTTTACATAATTGGTCTTTTTTAACTTTATTGCCTATTTTAGTCCATTTTTTTCTTTTTCTGTAATTCGTTTTTATTTTATATTTTTTATTTTTTGTTTATTACACTAAAGCGCTGATTAGATGTTTTACATATCAAAGGCACTTAAATGTTAAGAAGAAATCTTTTTCTCTATAATTTGGCAGAGTTGTGTATAATTCCTATTCTCTTAAATTTCACCTACATGGGCTTTTCTAAACTTCATTGTTTATTCTGTACTCTATAGTCTTCTTTTTTTTTTTCATTCTATAGTTTACTTGCGTGTTAGGCTTCTAAATCCTTGTCCTTTAGTGTCTATTTGGCCTAGATGTGCTTAAAGTCAATCTAACTTAAAAGTCTAGTGGACTGTTTTTCAAAGATTTCAATGCCTTTTTTAGCTTTTATTTTTTTGAGCCTTAAACTTTCAGTCCTAGCATAAGGTGAAGAGTGGGAAAAGTAAGAAACCACTTACTATAATATTTATCAAACAATTTTTGTATCTATCCAGAAAAGGTTTATTTCATGTTGCTGCATCACTTTTAATTAATGTTTCATCTACAACTTTATAAACAAGAGGCATACGAGAAACATCAGCATCGTCATCACGGCTAGAAATATTACCATCTTTGGGCTATACAACAACAGTTCTAAAAAGATTTTGCAAGCCAATTTCGAATTGCTGAAAGCATGAAAGAGCTTTATTTACGTTTGTAGGATGTTTTAATCTATTTCCAATAATATCTAGAATGTCACCAGACTTTTCATGTAATTTTAAATCTTTCGTGACATATTATAAGAATTATTTGCAAGGGTGTGAGAAGTTCTAACTTTAAAGTTCTTTCATCTTCTAACAAACGATCATTAAAATTTCAGTTCCCAGTAGGCCATGAAATTTTTCCGTAGAGGGTACCTTAGAGACACGCACGCCAACCAAGGCCAATACATAACCTACAAATTACAAAACCAATTAATAACACAATAAAACAAATTCAAATGATAGATAATTTTTGCTGAGAATGGATTAATCTAAGACAAGAATGTTTTTTTCATTGCCTACTACATAGAAACTGAAATTTTAATGATCGCATGTTATAAATTGCTCCTTCATCTTCATTCAAACTTCAAGATATGTTTTAGTTACAACAATCATGAAAAGAGATACGAGGATATCACAAAATAAAACCAAGATTGAGTTTTGCTTGTTAAGACGAATGATACTAAATTGTCTGTATTTGCATTTTAGTATCAAATAGACGTTTGTAATATTTTTTTAGAAATACAAATTTCTAAAATACAAGCAATCCGTTTCTAAATTTTATGAAACAGAAAAAGTTAAATACAAACTCAACGCATTTGTAATTTACAAATACATATTTATCTGCAACTACACATTACAAGTTTTTATTATATGGAACAAACATTTGTAGTTGTTCTTTGTATTTACAAAGATTTCTTTGTAACCACAAAATTTGTAGTTTATCAAAATGGGGCCCAGATGTAAAATACGTGGCAGACTTCGCTCTAAAATCTTATGTGCAGCTGAGTATCAAACTGCAGAACATTGTGAACATTTGAATATTTTCTGCAGTACAATCTGTAAGAACTCCACTAGCAAATTTTGATCTTGCTCAATTCAGAATGATATTCCTTAACGGAATCTGCCTGGTCACTGGCAGATCTGCATCTGTACAACAAATTCGGTCGAAAAACTCTTCGGTTAGTTAGCCATGGTACTTGATAACTTCAACATCAACGCACAAATATTATACTTTTTGGCATACATCACATCAATAGCTTCTTCACAATAAAGTATCAAAAATCAGTTTGCATAAAGAAATTCAATTTCTTGATTATCCCTGAGATTTATTACCAGTTGTTCCCACCCAATCAAAGTGCAGGCTGTTTGTGTACATATTTCTTATTCAAGATCAATACAAGCATTATCAAAAGATTGTTTGTGTCACAACGCCACCACGGTTGTAAGTAGTCTCTACAATGTTCAGTACTTTAATGCTCTGAGAAGTTATGTTGAGATTATGTGAGACTAATAATATATTATTTAGTAGGTACTGGAAAGATTTTTGTGCAAAACCTTAACTTTGTATCTACTGTCTTTTAAGTTTTAACAAAATTTTATTTAAACTTTATATGGACTGAATAGAAAATCAAATAATAAAAGCACGCAAAAATATGTTTGGAGATATAAAGAGAACCTTAATTGTCTATTCAAAGGTAAACAAGTAGGCTTTGTTTGAAAAAATTATATAAAACAACGGAATAATTAGCTTTAACAAAAGACGTAAGTCAAAGCATAGCATCTTAGGCGCTGGTTACTGTAGCTTTTACTTGTACTGATAGTAATACCTTTAAGCTACTTTTTGAAACGACAATATACAGCGTGTATAACATTTTGGTTTTACTATCGAAGGACCTCGGAAACAGTAGGAGAGAGAAAGGCGTTTAAATTCAAACAACTTATTTCTGTCTTTGTTTCTTCAGGGCACTCCATAATTTTCTGAATATTCGCTAGAAACAAAAGCGTTCGGATTTTCTTAAAGGCATGTTTTGTAAATTGTAACAAATAAAAAAAATACGGAAAAATAGTTAATACAGGTTCATTTTTAGTTTTTAGGAGCATGCCGAAAATTTTATTACAATCTAAAATCAATATTTAACAATATTTCAAATATTTACATTTTCTGGTCAGAGGAAAAAATTTTCTAGACGACAGGAAGACATACTTGCCAGTGTTAAACAATGACTAAACAATATTTTGCCGAACAACAAATCTGGAAATGAATGGTTTACGGCATTTCTCTATCGTCATTCTGCTTTAAGTAAAAGAACATCAGAAGATATTACACAAGCAAGTTTAGTCGTAAGCGGGAAAAATATCCATGGATGGTTTAATACTATTGAAACATTTTTAGAAGAAGAAAATTGCAAGAAAATATTAGCGAGTCCGAACAGATTATTCAACGGCAATGAAATAAACTGGCAACTTTGCCCAAAAATCAAATTGCTTTAAACGGTTCAAGAAACGTTGACGAAAATACCAGTTTGATGTAATATCATGTTAATTTCTGTACCAATGGGTCGATTACATCTCCAATGGTAGCATATTTCAGTAAAAAGAGGACCTTACAAATTGCCAAAACACTTCATTCTGACTGAGAATAAGGACTGAGCAAAAATGGTTGGATGACGACTGAGCTCTTTTATGAATATGTTTCATCAGTTCTATGTATATCCACATCTGAAACAGAAAGGAACATAGTTTCATATAATTTTATTTATAGACGGCCATTCCAGCCATTTGGCTTTTGAGATTAATCAACTTTGCCCAAAATTGGAAATTATACTTACAATGTTTTATTCAAATTCTACTAAAATACTATAGCTTACGCTAAAAGAAGAGTGGAAGAAAAGAGTAATGGAATGCCGGCGAGAACATCCCTACGAAGCTTTAACCAAAGAGGATTTGGCTCCTATTTTGAACTTAGTAATTCAAAATACTTTGAAAGAAGAAAGTATGGTTTTTGGGCAACTGGATTATATCTTTGGAATTCTAACGCTATTGACTTTTCACAATGTATAGAGACACATGTTTCGAAAACTGAAGAATGATCGGCGGTTGCAAGAAGAAAAAGTCCAGTTAGACTAATATTTAGGAATTTTAATAATATGATGGGAAAGGATATAATAAATGAATTTGATAGATCTAATGAAAAAGACAGTAACATTTATTTCAAAAAATTACAACAAATTTGGAATCCTTTTAATGAAGAAAACTGGAATGAATGTAAATGCAATCTGTAATACCTTAGACAATACAACTTTTGTTGAGAACTTAATTACTCAGTCAGGTAATGTACAAGATAAACTATACCTCTAGAAAACAAATGTCAACACTAAGTGCTACAGAAAATATAGAAACATCCACAAATAACGAGAGGAAAACTTTGAAGAGTTGCTTTATTGGCCAAAAATCCCAGAACAAAAAAGATTCAAGGATAAAAATTAGACCGGTTACATCACGTTTTAAGCTTTCAAAAAATTGCAGTTAAAGATAAAATAGCAAAAAATCTGAAGCAAAATCTAAAAAGCAAGAACTAGAATAACAGAAACTAGATAGAAGCAAGTAAAAACAAGACAAATCAGGGAGACTGCCAAAAAAAACATAACTGAACCTGATACATTTTAAACCAGAAACAGTTACAATAATTAATTAGTGTGTGAAAGGTAAGCTAAAGTAGATTGTACGCTTATATATCTGTTACTCTTACTAGCTTTTCTAATCTAAACAACTCAATAACGTCTCTAGAGAGCACTTAGAGGAAACCTTTTGTATTTTCTTATTAGATTTTAAGTAAAATAGTTACATATTTTTTACTCACGATCTTGCTGTACAAGAACATGCCCCATTATAGGACTTTATTACAAATTTATAAGTAATTGCAACGTGGAGATAACAATTTGGTTGCAAAGCCTTATTAAAACATGGAAGCAGCATAGTTCTACAGCGTCGTATTTTTGTTTTATTCGAATCTAGATGAAATCTTACAAAACTATATCTTATGATGTTAAACTAATAATATCAAAGTTACCCTTTAATGTAAAATAGTATTAACATTTTTGGCAAGAAGACATTTTCTTTTTTTTAATTAAAAACACATTTTTGATGTATTATATGAAATTATTAAAGGCTGAATATATAAATAGGGTTTTATTTTCCGTCAATTATCTCTGTAAATCTCAAACTTGCACAAAGCCAATCTTCTAGTTTACTTAGTTTTTTAAGTGCATCCTCTTTCACAGAAGCTGGCTCGAAACACATATCGTCATGCCAAATTTACGGGACAGACTCATTTGTCTTGTAATTTCCTGTCTCTGCATCAAGTTGCATTTTTATTATTCGTAGAATGCCCAGACTGCATTTACAATGACACGAAAATAATTCTCGTTGCATTAAGCAACATCTCTTTGCTATTCAAAAGTATTGTTGCATTTATTTAATTTCTTCCTAGAAGACATCTTTCGATGCAATCCATTCTACTGTCCGTTAAAGACTATAGGTTGTATTTTTAAATTTTCATGAACAAGTAAATTTAAGATCTTTAGGGTTGACACTACAGTTCACACCTGAACTTTCAGGTTTGACAAATTATTAAAAAAGAAATTTGCTTTGACTTTGAGGATAATTCTCTTTTTTCAGAGTACAATGTTTAACGGTGAATTATATGTCAACATGTGCATTTATAACTGCGTTTGACGCGATGCAACGCTTCGATTTTATTTTTATTTTAGCTTCATTAAATTTCACTTTTGCAAAGAAACATAACTCGCCGAGCAAGAATGCTATAAGGAAAACGCGTTTGTGATGAAACTCCTTTGTGATTTCAAACTTTTGTATTTTTTCCCATAAATATTCTTGATGAAGAGATTTTTAATTCCTCCATTTCTCTCCGAAACACTCAAGAGCTAACACAAGTGATTTTGGTATTACTTCTTGTTTTTTATCTGAGTTCTTCATGTTGAGACTTATTCTTCTGAAGAGCTAGCTTTTACTTTATAAACAGTTTTTAAATTATTAATATTCTGTACATGATTTTAGTTCTAGCTGTTTTGAAAATTTATTTATTCAGTTACCAAAAATATGAGTGATCTACAAAATTTGTCTTTTCAGTTAGCTATGAACGCGAAAGATAATTCAGTATGTCGAATTCTTAAAATATGAAATGGAAGATATCAGGATTGTTTGCATAACGCAGATTAAGTTTGTTGTTACTAAAAACTTAAACAGTTCTGAGTTTTGATAAAGATGCTTTTCACTCAAAAATCTCAAAAAAAAACATATTACCTTAACTTTATCGACAGTTACTTTAGGAAGAATCAATGGTAACTGGGAGTTATAGCACCCAAATTCCTTGCATAAAACTCCCCATATTCCAACTCCTCGCATGTAAAACTCCTCTCACGGGAAACCCCTCGCAAAGTAAAGTCTTCGCATAGAAATTTCCTCGCACGGAAAAGTCCTCGCATGGAAAAATACTTGCAACGAAAATACCCTCGCATGTTAATGAAATGAACCAGTAGATATCTGAACCTACAAATATACCGGAAACGGCTACTTTTTTAAGTATCTCTTGACTGCTGGTACTGAGAAGTCTCCACAAAGCGATGTGGCCAAAGGAAGAAATCCACAAAGCAAATCAAAAGCCGCCTAAAATCTTACCTCGCGTTGTGGGTGAATAAATTTACCCATAACGCGTTCTTGTTAATTTACTTTACATACTGTTTGCAAAAACGAACTCTTAACACATCTTGAGTAAATTACAATAATCACAACGCGTTGTGAGCAGAAAATTCGGGCAGTGGCCGATTTCGGCTATTGCGGATAACATATACATTGTAACAATAACATATCTTGTTATAATACATAGATAGCCGGGAGTTTTAGTTATAATTAAAACATAAAAAGTAGCTGTATGCAGTTTCTGAATTTTCTTAGCATTCACCAAAGTTAGGCACGGATCATTGACCGTATCGCAAATGCGTTGCATAACATTCTTTTTAATTCTTTATTTAAGAACTGTCGACAGTTGCAGCTTATTTGCAAGCAAAAGAAGTCTGTTTTATCATCCAAAGACGTGATCAAAAAAACGCAGATCATTGTCGATAATCACGCCCAAATTTGTCACAGAGATAGATGAGGATAAATGGTCTTCAGCAATACTGAATCAATTCGATCCGCTGCATTTTCACGACTGGGTTTTTTACCGAATAAGATAGCAACTGATTTAGTTGGATTTAAGTCAAGCACAAGATTATTTTAAGCTAGCAATAATTTGTTTAAATTTGAGTTTACCCTACCACACGTTTCTTGGACTGGAGATATATCAAAGTTGCATATCATCTACGCGAAAGTGCATACGATGTTGATCTACGTCTTCCAAAACAAATGTGTATATTATAAACAGCAGCGGTACAAGCAGGCAGCCCTACGGTACACCTCCTTTAATTTCTTTAGGTTTTGATGTTACTGATACTTTTGCAGTTACAAATGAAATTATAAGTCAGCGCAATTGCATGTTTACTTTAGCCCACGAAATGTAAAATTGCTAGGAAAATTTGATGATCAATAATATCAAAGGCTTTCGAAAAGTCTAACAAAACCAGAATTTATTAATCATTAATGCAGAACGGTACTAAGCGATATTTTGTGACTTCCTGCATTGACTACGTGACCGAAAATAATGTAGAGCAAAATCTTGATTTTTAGAGGGCGTAATCTATAGTAAAATAGCGTGCCTTGAGAGGGTTATACAGGACATTTAACAACATATTTTAATCAGTTGGGAAACTCTCACCCTCCCCCCAACCACCCACACCAGCAGCATGTTCAGGAACGATTGAGGGGCTGGGGCCATTGTCGTAGTGATGGGGAGTAGTCTTAGATCGCTGGTGGACCAACCCCAGTCGTTTGGGTTTTCTTCCACCCCCAACCATTTCTGTACTTGATAGTAAGTGTGAAACGCGTAGTATTTTGCAGTGTCTTTGGGGGGGGGGGAGGCGAGCAAGGTTCACTTTGGCTGTGGCTGCTGACTTGACGAAGCACGTGTAACGGAGGCTGTTTAGAGACTCGGCGTCATCTGCTCCATAGGTAGCCACGATGAGCCTCTTACCAGCTGCGGCTATTGCCTCCTGGCTGGAATCTGGTTGCAACAGTATTTTTGCCAGCACTATCAAGTGGGAGTTTTTCTGGAAAACGCCGCACCATTTTGTCCTTCCCTTCGAAAATTGGGTAGAGGTGGTGTCACAGCCACTGAAGGCGTGAAGAAATAGCGCGAATCCTTGTGGATATTTAAGGTCTCCACAGGCGAATGAGGTGGAGGAAAAATAGATGCACCCAGACCCACCTATGTCGCTTTCCTAGAAGTACACGTTCTTGGAAGTGGAACCCAAGCCAACCCATCCACATCCTCCCTAATCACCATAACATTTTTATAAGATGAACTCTTAAAGAGAGCAGTCCTGACGATATTTGCGTCAGAGTATTCTGCAGACTGTTTGGTCTCAATCCCCTGTTTAGAACTCAGTGCAGAGCATTTCAATCAGACGGCGTTTGTTTTGGTCATTGGCAAGTACTTTTTCTTGCGGTACTTTAATTAGTATCGACTCCTCAAACTGTATTACACTGGTAGAGAGAGCACCATAGCAACGCCAACGTTCAGCTGTTTTTGTTCTTCTGAAGGCTGCATCCTCTGAGTACTCGTTATAAATCACTGCAACATTTCTTCCAAAATGGTTGAACACGTAGCTGGCGTATCCTGCCACAATTGCTCTGACTGAGTCATTGCGATGCCAGACAACCTTGTAGATCAGATAACCACCATCCACCACGAGGAATGTTGTGTTTCCTGCGATGATGTTGTCAGGGAGCGAAGTGAATGACGAGTAGTAGGATGACTTTGTTCCTTTTCGCATCCCCTTTTCAGTGAAAAGTTACAATCGGTATGGTGCCAGCTCATACTCAAAGTTGTTGAGTGATGCAGACCCTTTGGAAAATTGTAAGAGCGTCTACATCAATTCTCTTATTGACCTTTTTCACTGAGCTGGTGATGGTTGGCAAGGTTTTCACTTTTTCCTTCCGTTTAAATTTTACCGTCCCAAACGTGGTACCAACAATTTGCTTCACGCCTTCAGCTCCCAGTTCTTGGGCCAAGTGACAGTTGATATCAGCACCTCCAACAATTCTACTAGCGATGGAAAGTAGGTCAGTTTTTCAACGTCTGCGGTGTCTCTTATAATTTGGGTTAGCCTCATGTCAACGTGCTGTTCGGAAGTTGAACAAGCAATTTCATTAAATCTTTCCACTTCCTCACAGAGGTTAAACATGAACACAATTCCACGGACTACCGTGATAGCACATTACTACAGATTTCTCAACCAAGAGTTAATCTACCCTGGCTTTTCATGGTCCTCATCAGAACCTGTTCTATTGTCAAGTCTGTCCAGAGTCCCGACAAAAACTTATCAAAGCGGCGTATCCGTTGTTCCAAGTTAATCATATCTTTTAAGTAGAGACGTGCACTTTTTGCATAGAAGAGGCCCGCTGAATGGAAAAAAGGCAGCATCTTGCTGATACAGTTTAGGTGAAGCTCCCAATCTCCCATTTGCTAAGCCAATCTTTGAAAAGCCGTATCTCGTTAACTAATAGACATACAGAGCCCGTTTTGGTCTCAAATTGCAGCAAATTTAATCTACTTTGAATATGAATAACATTTTCGGTAAAACGCATAGTTTAGGAGATATGATCAAAAAACCATAACAAGTGCGGAAATTTCGCTGGTTTTGGTCACTACGCAGGTAGCACAGGTTTTTTCGGGGTTGCAAATCTGGATTTGTACTACCCGTTGGGGTCCTAAAAACATATTAAAAAATTAAAACTCTAATTTTTGCGATGTTTGCCTTTTTTATGTCGATATTGACTGGCCTATTAGCAGTTCGGAATTCTGAAACTAGAAATCAAAATCCCGAGATATAGTTTGTACCTTAAAATTAATAAGAATTCATTTTAGATAAAAGATTTCTAGTTAAATTTAGAACATTTTTGGCCTACAAGAATCTTCAGAGGCCCAATCAGGCGCCGGAAAATCCAAAACAATGTGTGGTTTAGTTGGTGCGTGATTTTGTAAACAGCCGACACATTTTGTTCTTGAATGTGTGCTGCGCTTAAGATACTGTACGAGGCTCTTCTTAAATAAATAGTGGAAGAGAAATACTTCAGGATCAATGCCGGGATCTGGGGAGTATAAATTGAAATCTGGAAATATTTTTTAATTAATCCCTACATTAACCCTATATCTTCCAAATTTATTTCGAAAAAAAGATTTCTTGTATGTTTTCGAGCAAACTTATATAGTAGAACGTAAAAAACAAATTAAAGTTAAAGCTTCTCTATTCCAGTTAAAGCTATACCAACAAAACCAGCAGACTTGGCAAACTTTCTTTCCAGACTACTCTACCAAACACACATTTTCCCAAAACTTTTAAAAACCATCTCTCAAATATTTTTTGAATTTGGACTGGTATACTTGCACTTTTAGGGTTTACTGATAAATCAATGACAGCTGAAAACACGATTTGTAAGACCTGGAAGGTTAATATTTGACAACCATTTAGATAGACTTTGTTTTTGAAGCAACAGTTTTCTTGGGTTACACTGCAAAAGAAAAACGTAATTGATGATATTAATAATGTGACGAGGTATTTTAGAAAACTGTTAAAATTTTAATGGACAGAGCGAATCTGACAAATAGATCAAGGATGATGACTTAAAACACAATAGACCCAGAAAACTACAAAAAATTCTAATTTAAGAAAATACTAGAAAGACAAGTCTTTACGTGAAGAGCATCAAATCTTTTTCTTTAATTTTCATAGATCTATTATTCCTTTGTAGTATCTTGAGGAGAGTCCTTCAAATCTTAGTTTTGATAAACCATTGCTCCTTATTAGGTTCTTCTTCTTCTTATATTATTTATGGGCTGGCGGACAAGCAATATTGGAAACAAAAAACTGAGAATGGTATAACATCTGCAGAGTTCATACTGATATCAGTTTCTTTTTCTTTATCCCTTATATTACTCAAAGTAATATTTTTGAACCTTAAACAATGCGTGCGCGAAAATACCCGTGCTTAAAAGATCGAATACAGTGAAGCTATCAGATAATGCATTTATTGTATGTAATATGCAAAACAACATCAACTGTACTAAATACAACCATTTTCATGTCACTACATGTCTGATATTTCCTGTTGCTGCATGTCTGCCTCCTCACCACCACCATCTCTTTTAGACAAAACATTTACTTCAGTACCTTCTCTACAACTGTGGTGTGCATTTGTGCAATTAGTTTGTAGAAAATTCATGAATTTAAGTTATATTTGACGAGTTTTTATTAAAAAGTCCCAATGGCTGTGGCAATGCGCCTGACTCTTTTTGTTATATTTGTGGAAACTTTACAATCAAAAAACAACAGAGAAACATTACAGAATTTGTAAAAAAAGTATATTTTACATATTTTGGTGTGAAATTAGGAGACCAAGACAAACCTTGGGATCCTCATAAGGTTTGTTCGATATGTGTTGAAGAACTTCGCCAGTGGTCGCAAGGAAAAAAAGTTGTTTCGATTTGGAGTGCCTATGGTTTGGAGAGAACCGACCAATCATAGCGATGATTGTTACTTTTGTTCATGTGCAGTACAGGAATTCGATTTAAAAAACAGAAAGGACCTTTTGTACCCAAACCTTCGATCTGCAATACGTCCTGTACCTCACGGACCAGAAGTACCTGTTCCTTTACGACTAGATAAATTAGATGATGTAAGTGATGATGAAATGGTTTCTCAGGCCTGTGCAAATAAACTAGATGATGGAAGTGATGATTATGATCCTGAAAGTAATGAACCAAAACTGTTTGAGCAATCTGAATTAAATGATTTGGTGAGGGAATCCTAAAGATTCCGCTGAACTTTTAGGCTCAAGGTCGAAAGAGAGAAATTTATTAGCTCCTCGCACGACGTTTTACTGGTTTAGGAATAGAGAAAAAGACTTTGCCCAATATTTTTTCGAAGAAGATGCACTAGTTTTCTGTAATGATGTACCTGGACTCATGGAACAATTCCACATTGACTACAATGTTTCTGAATGGAGACTGTTTAAGTGTTCATTGATTTGTCGAAAAGGAGTCTTAAGGCAATTCTTCTGCACAATGGAAAGAAATACGCTTCTTTACCAGTGGGACATTCTGTTCATTTGAAAGAGTGTTACAAAAATCTTGAGCTACTTTTAATTAAAATTCGTTATAAGGATCAAGGTTGGATAATTTGTGGCGATTTAAAGGTACTTTCTTTGTTACTTGGACAACAAAGCGGTTATGCCAAATATCCTTGTTTTTTGTGTGAGTGGATAGTCGTGATAGAAAGCAGCACTATTGTAAAAAATTGTGGCCACCAAGACAAACCTTAAAACCTGGCATGAAAAACATTGAAAGAGAAAGTTTAGTAAAGCCAAGGAAAGTTTTGCTTCCTCCGTTACATATTAAACTAGGGCTAATGAAACCATTTTTGAAGGCATTAAAAAAGATGGAGAGAGTTTCAAGTATCTTTGCAGTCAGTTTCCAGGTTTATCAAAAGCAAAGATAAAGGAGGGTGTTTTTGTTGGGCCGGAGGAAGTTTATGAAAGATGAAAATTTTAAATCTAAAATGGGGGAAGCAGAAAAACAAGCGTGGAGAGCCTTCAAGGATGTAGTTACAAAGTTTCTTGGCAACAAAAAAGATGAAGATTATAACTGGACTATTTTCTCAAAAATCTTGGTACAGTAAGTGAGGAGCAGGGGGAAAGATTCTACCAAGATATAAAAGAGATGGAGAGGAGATACCAAAGGAAGATGGAATGTGAGCATGATAGCTGACTACTGTTGGATGTTAAAGAGGGATGACCCGCTGCGAGACCACAGAAGAAAATGCACAAAAAGGAGCTTGGAGTGAAAACGAAAAAGATTCTATAAGGACTTGTAAGGACATAAATAATATTTTACTGTGTGTTTTCATTAGATTTATTCATATTTTAAAGTAATTTTATTTTTCATGCCACTTGTAAATAAATTCGAAAGTTAAATAAATTTGTTTTTTATAAACTTTTAAACAAATTTGAAGCCTTTTTATGACAAAATCCTTACGTGATGGAGAAAAATGGATTTCATAATTGGATTCAGCACCCAAAAGTACATTAGAATAAGCTATCAAATTGAAAACAATTTTTGGAAAGTTAAAAAACGCAGGCCTGTGTAATTGGACGATGCGAATTCTTAGTATTTTTATTTGTGTAATACAAGTATTATATAACGCTGGCCTAATTAAAAAACCACGTAACTCACATTTCCCACTTTTCACAGGAAGAACAAAAAACTGATTTATTCGACAGTGAATAGATAAATTATTATTGTTTATTCCTAACAATAAAGTTTAAAGTATTCTGAGATGTATATAGGCCATATTGTTATATAATTAAACATATTAATAATTACAATGGAGTTACCAGGTTAGAAATAGCTACGTTAAGGAGTTACACGGTATGTGTATAAAAGATACGTGGTTTGAAAAATTTAAATTTGGAGTTAAGTGGTCTGACAGTGAGTATAAGGTTTTAAATAAAATACTAGAAATTGTAATAATGAGAT
>VTPC01008693.1:0-131848 GCA_011009095.1 Ignelater luminosus | reverse complement strand
AGAGAGTTCTTTATTTTGTCTTAAAAAAACATTTACAGTTGCAGGTAAACCTTTTTTAATTTTCTTTTCAATCAAATCAACTGATAACTATTGTAAATAATTATGTAAATTTTCTAAATTCACATGTCCCAAATTTCTTAACAACTAACCTTACATCTACATAATTATAATATGAACAAAAATAAATATTATGAATATAATATGTATAAATTTAAAAATAAGGCACTGGAATAAAGCACCAAATATTTACATTTAGTTGTAAACTGCAATAATTGCACTTTAAAGCTTTTAAAGCAAAAAACAATAAGTGAAACGGAACTTGTAGTTTTGGAAGAAAATCTTAACATAATAATTATTATACTCGTTAAAATACTACAACCCAGTTAAATTTATTATTTACATTGTTTATAAGTACATTCATTGTTTTAAACCAAATTAATATTCATTTGAGTGTGCTAGAGAATAAAAGAAGAAAAAGAATTTAAAAACGTTAATTGTAAGCTTATTTTCTTTGTGTATATTATTTCAAGTTAGGTATTTAAAAAAAAATTATTTAAGTGTAAAACAATAACACTATGGTGGCCTAAAATTAACAATAGGGAAGCGAATCTTGAACTCCATATTAGATTGAATTTCATTAGCGGTGATTGAGCGAATAATTATTGTTAAGTATAATTTGCCACAAAATTATAATCGCTGCATTATATCACGAAAAATACCTATCAACTTTTAATGGCTACAAGTAGGTCCACAGTGTTGCTTTAATTGTTATCCAAAGAAGATTTCCAGTACGTCAGTAAATAGTTTTTACACCCTTTTACTCTAATTATACAAATCACATTAATAGTTTATGGAAAGTTCAAATTTATTCGATAAACTATCAAGCGGTTTGTTATCTAATATCTGCAATTTGTTTTGGTTTATTTACGTTTAATTAAGGTTATAGTTTGCTCTTGTTTAGGCTTACTTTACGTCTATGAGAAAGAAATCTAAAGTACTACTTCATATAGTATACCTTTACAGCGGTACATAAATTAACAGGATGTAATAATAACGTTAGTCACAAACTGATTAACTACAGTAAACTGAAACTAATGGTGTTATTAGCTCTTGTAGTGGGAGTATTTGAATCTTGTTAGGAAAATTAGCTTAATTATCATTACTTACATTGATTTTTTTCGTTACGGCTCTTAAACAATTTATTTCACCAATACAATTCAATCAAACATTATTGCCTATTAATATGATCTTAGAAAAACTTCACATAAACCGCAAAAAATGGCTCTTTTCACTTTTAATTTTCTTCCTTTGTAAATTGCAATTCAAAAGTTTGTAGTACTAACAGACAATTTAGAATACTGAATTAATTGGTGTATAAAATATTATTTTATAATCATTTATCATCATATTGTTGCATTTCAAAGATATAAAAGAAGAAAAAACTGTGTTATAGTGATAATTACAATGGCATATGCAAATCAGTTATGTGTGTAAACAACTGATTGTTAATGTAAGTAAATAAAAACAGAATTTTAGAATTCCTATTATGTCTCGAGCTTTCATAAGCAAGCAGTTGATTAAATTCAAAATTACCTGATTGTAGCCATAACTTTGCAATTGAAATACCAAAATAAAAAAAATATTATTTTTAAGCTTTATCACGAATAGATATAGTTGTAATTGTGCGGCTAAAATTGCTTCAGGCTATCGATAAGAGTTAAGTGGAACAAAAGTCAAGAACAAATTGATTTCTTTTTTCTCAAGTTCGATTAAACTAACAGTTTTTTCTTGTACCATCAAATTAATGCTAGTTAGGGAAAAGATAACTACATTTATAAATTTGAAATGTCTTTTCTATTTCACACCTGATACTAACATTGTCAAAATTTTGTACTAAATGCTCTGAACCTACTGTGAATTCTACTACTGAACGGATCGTGATCGTGCTTCACATAAACGGCCTTTGTTGAGATAACTCTTCTTAGAAATTGATTAAATGCCTTATTGTCACATTATAGAATTTATCTAGAGTCACGAACTCTATGTAAGACCAAAAACAATAAAGTAACACTCAAACTTCTTATTTTATTGATCAGTCGAGCTATGAGGTTTTCTATTTACTAGAAATGGCTTGACTCCTATCGGTTACGAAAGGTATTTGAATCTTGAAACAACTACGCTATTCACTTTGAGAATACATTACAGGTACTTCTGAGCAACGGGGTTGTCAAACTTCTTTTATGCTAGACTTTACAGAGGGTAAAGGTTTAGACACGCTTAGTATGCAGTATAGTTTAAATACTTTTGTATTGGAATTGGTTCTTGATCACTGATTTGTATATTTAGTTATTGGTTCTTGAGGTCGGGCCATTCAAAAACTACACAGCAGAGTTTTATTTCCAAAATATGAGGTATCTCATTAAAACCAACTAAGCTAATAAAATAGAAATTAAGATTGCTTCAGTCGGCAGTCTTTTGTTGTTTGTTATTATGCTTTCTTACCAGGGTCGGTTTCAAAGGTTAAGTCAGTTAGGCGACTGCTGAGGACTCACACATATGGGGGCGCAAAAATTGGTAAAGAGTTATGTAAACTGTATATCCCAAAAACTAAACAATAGCCTCAGAGGACGCCAAATAGGACTCCATTTAACATCTTGTTTGTGTTATTACTCAGATGGGTAAAAAAAACGAGCTTGAAAGAGAATCTTTTTGCCAACAAGGGAGAATCAAATTTTTGAGTTTTGGATGCATTCTTATGGAATTTTTATCTTAAGAGTTCTGAAATAGTTTGATTCTGCGGTAATCTTACAGTTTACTTATTTCTCGCCACTCCACTGAATTGACTGCTTAATCGCCAGCCAATGCTTTTGTGTCCGAGCTTTCACAAGTATAAGTGTCGTGTTTTTTTTGTATATTACATCTAATGGTCTAAGCTTCATTAAACATGATGTTGCCGTTGCTATAATTAGGTAGTATCTAGAGTTTGACTACCAACTAAAGGAATCCAGTGCAAATAACAAACTATCCGTACCTGTCAACTTAACTAACCCTTGCAGATGTAAAACGCTCTGCAGCACAAAAAGTTGTAGTTGCAAGAAATTATCGTTGACTTGCAAAGCTTTATTTAATTATTTTAACAGTAACATTTGTATACTTTGACACACAATATTTGGAGAATCCTGTAGGCAGTGAAAGTATTTTATGATCTTCACAGAGTACCTAGTAGACAAGATAGTGACCATTAATAAATTTCTGCAATGACAACTACCTGCCGTGTTTACATTCCAGCAGCTAAAATACTTATAGATCATTTTTAAACATAATTATAGAGAGCAGTGTGTCTAAACGACCCTAAGTCGACCATGGCGACAAGTTTTATGAAGCTTAGGTCACCAGATATATATAACACAAAAGAGAAAATGCGTCACTCATATTCTTCAAACGAAACTTTTCTTAGCGCCTGGTTTTTTATGGGCATTGACGTTTGCAAAATATTACAAATTAGACAGTTTAGTATACGAAATATGCATATGCGATGCCACAGTCCACTTTCATGAGGCCTACAGTTACTTGGTGAGTCCCAAAAAGATCATGTGCGGCCCTACTTATCTTTTTTTTAACCGTCTGTAAAGATTGCTAGTTGCGTTACGTAGACTTGGTTAGATTGATTGAAACATATTTTGGTCGTGGTTTGGTTGGCCTGTGAAACCCGGAAAGACTACATTTGTAGATTTTATGTATCTCAACCACAAAACGACAAAAAGTGTTTGGATATGTTCTATTTCAGACTAATAATACAAGGTAGACAGATCTATTTACGTACACAAAAAGGTAAAACCAAGATAGATAGTACGTTTAGCTATTGTGAGTTTAACACGTGTCTGCTCATAAGGTTCTTCATACAACCGCAGCAGACACCGGTGTGTGCTTGATAAATATTTAGCATGACTACGATCGAGTAGTTGCATTTTGTGTATGCCATGGCTTTGCTGAATGATGCTTATATTTCGGATTTTTGATTGCATACTCTAAGGAGAATTTATTAAGTATGCCTGTTTACTGTGTGTGTCGCGGCCCTGTAAATTGTGTTAATTCTCGCTCATGCAATGAGGCCATGGCAAAAACCATTATTTTCTTAAAGTAAAGTTTGGGTGTCCGCCACCATAACGGTGTCTGCCTCTGAATTGTAGTGAAAATGATAGTAGTGGTAGGCAACTGTTCTTACGAGTTTGGAGTAATAGGTGAATTAAGAAAATGATTTGGATCAACCCTGAAGTAAGGGAAATATGAATGGGTATTTTACCTTTTTTAGGTAAAACCTTGCCCAGAATTCAATGAAGTCGAAAAGCAGTAATTCGAGTGTAAAAATATCCATTACATGCAAGTCAAATACTTATCGTATACGTATCTACGACTGTTAAAGAAAAACAAATTGAAGGGTGTTAAGTAATGGGTGTATTATACAACAGTCGTAGATATAACACGTTTTGTATACTATTTTATTTTTGAAAAAATGATCAATATAATATTGTGGGGACTTTTGGATAAATCTTGAAATTGTGGTAAAATTCTGTTATCTAGGTAATTGACATAAATAATTATATTTACGGTTGTCAAAATAGTGACCAAGCAAAAACGGTGGAGTAGTACCAACCCACATATCAGTGCAGTAAGAGGCATCGTTAAAGCTCGTTAAACCTGCGTTTGGTAAGATACATTTAAATATGGATCGGTATAAAACTCGTAATAATAAATTCGGTTTGCTTTATAATCTTTGTCTAAGATTATAAATTTAGAAAACCTGATTCTACTACTAAGTTATGTTTCTTGACGTAACGGTTTTTAAAAATAGTTTTTAAATGAATACTTTCTATAATAAACATTTTTGTAAGTATACTTACGATATCTATTTTTAAAATAAGAACACCGACGCTATTAAAATTTATAAATTAATATAATTTACTACAAATAAATCCAAACCAAGTAAAGAACTTAAAACCAAGCGTAATCGATGCATTAACAACAAAACTGAATTCTTAATTTGATTCTTCAATGCAATTCAAGAAATAGCGGTAAGTACAATTCAAGATAGTGGCAACTGACAAATTATTTCCAACCGATGTAATATAAGATAGCGGTAAGTGCTTAATACAACTCAAGAAGGTGGTAACAGTCGAAAATATACCACTTTTTTAATTAGTATTGTGACATACCACTTTTTGAATAGTATGCTGGTAGGTTTTTGCACTTACGTATTTTTTTTGGGGGGCAATTATTTAAATTTAGGTATAGCAAATTTCTGAACATTTTCGCTTGCTGGAATAATATTAAACACAAAGAGAACGCAGCTTACAGTATTAACTGAAACCCCCTCCGCATCTTTGGACATATCGCCTTTTTCATTTGTACGGCAACACTATCTTGAAATAAACTAAATTGTGTCTGTTAAATGTGACCGCTGTGGCCTAGGCAAGTCTAAAACAGGCTTAGGCTGTTTGTGGATAGTAGCAACATCCTGTGCTGAACTGCTATAAATAAACTCTATTAACTATAATTAACTTCAATAACTAAATAAGATTTTTTAGTTTTTTCCGGGAGGATTGGAAAGTTTAAACTGTCTAATTTTGTTTGTTTTTTTTATAATAAAACCTTGCTTGTAGAATTTATTCAAATGTTATATGGCTATATATTACGTTATTACATCAGTGACGTCAACAAAATTGTTTTTGCTTTCCGTCGTTTATGGCAAATAAATGGGAGCTTCGCTTTTGCACATCGGCGCGTTATAACAAAGTTCCATCTACCGTGTATTATTAATTTGAGTGTTCCATTGACATTCCAGCTATTTGTTTTAGAGAGAATATCATATTTGGTGACAGGAACGAAAGACTGTAAGTGCCAGAAAATTGAACTATTGGTCTGAGTTATTTTAAAGACGTATTAGCAATAAAACATTTGATATGGGTAAGCTCAAGAAATACTTCAAATTTAATACATTTAACAGTTTTTTGTTCTTGTCGATCTTCTTTTCTCTCAATATTTGTTGTTTCTGTTTTTGTTGTATTGTTCCTTGTATGTTTGCTATTAGTTGTCTGAATAACTTCATAACAACATTAACTAGTTATGCTCTTTTTCCATTCTTGACATTATGTTTTTGGAATATGTCTGAATTTAGCATTTAACCCCTTATTTTAAAAGTATATTAATATGTCTATTCTTCAAGATTGCATGTGCCTATTGATATCTTTATGTAATTTTTAATACGTTCTTCTTGTTTGTTTTTTTGCCATTCCCATACTCCATAGTGACTCTTCTTGTGTTTATAGTACTCCTTAAAATTATTTAGTGATTATTTTTCTATCTATGTATTTGTTTTTTTCTTCTCCTTCCACAATCTTTTGTATACCATTTACTAGATCGATAGTATTGTATGTTTCTTGTGGATTTTCCTGAGAATATTCTGTTTCTTTCGATTTCTATTCTTTTTTTTACTTTTCACTCTACTAAAATATTTTGATTCCGCGGTAAGCCATGACTTATAATGAGTTTCTATCCTACATTTTAATGGCTGCATCTTTTATATATCTCTTCAAAACATAAACTTATTTTAACGATGAAAATGAAGACAAATTTTCAAGTTTAGTTTAAAATATAAATTATAAAAAAATCGAGCCAAATTTCGATACGTCTTGAAAACAGCATGACAAATGCTTAAGATGCAACTGTTACATTTTATTTTAATTTAAAAAAATCAATCAAAACCTGCATGGGTCTCTCTATCTAACACGTTCTCAAATGTTATAGCGATTGGTGAGTATTTGCAATGTTTTTCATTCAATTTTGATCTATAAAAATGAGTTTCTTACGTCAAGCAAAATAGTAAATTTTGATGATTTTGGTTTAGTTCTTTATTCTTGTATAACCTTTGGAGACAAAATCGTAAATAATAAAAAGGATCTCAAGGGGTCTAAGAACAGGTTCTCAGTTAGAATAATTCCTCTTAACGCTATTTTGATACCCTCTGAAAATATAATTGCAACCTCTGACCAGCAAACATTTTTGATATGGAATCCAGCCGTATCAGTGCAAACACAATGCATGATAGCCTCCAACGCAGCAGCCTTAGAGCAAATGCAATGCTCTTTAGACGTTTGGATTGTTACTTTGAGTTTTATTCAATGAGTAATATCTACATTAATAAAAAAAAAATGAAGATATTAAAAGTGGGGATTTTTATTTTTTGGGGATATTTATTTTAATTTCTAGCAGGAGAGTAACCCTCAATAATAGATCTCCCATTTAGAATTATAAGAAAATTTAAAGGCTTCACAAGTTTCGAGTGGTCATGACTTGAATATTTTGTTTTTTACATTAAAAGTTCAAAATAATTATATCACATGGATTCATGAATCTTTTTAACCTTAATCTATCATCATTACTACCCTAAAAGTCTGCAAACTTTCTTCCCTGCTAAAAAAATCGCTTCAAGTCCAAAAAAGGTGACAGTTGAAAAAGATTCTAAATTCAGTAATGCAGTGATACAGACAAGACCATACATCAATAATAATTATAAGCTTTTATTTAGACAAAATCCATAGAAAGCTCCATGTTGTAAATATGTATCAGCAGACTAGTTTCTCTTATTGGTCACTGTAGTTCTAATTGGGCTCAATTAATTAATTAATTAAAAACCTATTGTCCATTTCAAGTTCAACTGCATAGAAACGATCGTTGTAAAAATTATTTCTATGCACTTGAACCTAGATTAAAATTTGAATTTGAACAATCTGAACAACCCGTCCTAAAAATTATGATTTTAAACTAATTTTTAGTTCTTTTTTGCAATATGTCGGTTGGTGAGTGGTGATAGTATTCATCATATATAATTTTCAGTTCTGATTATTACTGTGAACTCTTTAGGTCCAACTGCGTTTCATGGGGTTAACTGCAAACTTAGAAGTATTAAAATTAATTTTGGGTTCAACTCCCTACCACTGACTGGTTATTTAAGAAATTATAAATTTTTTAAATTGGTAGTAAACAGTCTAAAAATAGCTGCACCTTTTATATATAATAAACTTAGCCTTATTTCCACACAAAATGCAAAACAAATTTATAATAACAGACAAAAGTATTATTTGGTGGCAAATTACATTGTCTAATAATGCTATTCTCTTCTTTTCTAAATCCTAAAATAAAATCAAGAAATTTATTTGTCTTTTTTTCTTAGAATGCAGTTTTACTTATTAACCTACCTACGATACCTTTTTCACTTATTATGTTAATCATTCTGTTTCTATTTTGTACAAAATTCAAATTAGGAAAATGTAACAATAAAAACATTTCTTGTTATTACACTTAATTCTTCCTCTTAATGACTAAAATTAGACACTAATTTGTTATCTCTTGTAAAAATCCGCACAATTTATTTCTTTGTTTGTATAATAAATACAAGATAACAAAGAACACTAATTTTCGTCATTTATCACGTTACCAATTTACTTAAGAAGTCTATTAAATCAAAAACACTAACGTTGATTACATTCTTAATTTTCTAGCACACCCATTTGAATTAAAAATTAAATTTTCAAATTTCTCACTTAATTGTCCTCATAATTAGAAATTAATAATAGTAATAAAAGTTATCATACACCTTTATCTCAAATATGCGACCCGGGCGTGGGTGTTAAAGTCGGATGAGTTATACCACTGTTAACCATATGCATAGCAGCGGCCGTGTTTCCCGACTGCAAATACATATAATAATTATAATTTTGAGCACTATGGTCTGTTCCCGGTGGCGATGGTCCTGGGGGAAGCGCTGCAGCTGCTGGCGAATGGGGTGGCCTAAAAGCGGCAGAATGCACGCCAGCTAAGATATCCGAAACGGTATGCGGACTAGGCCAATGGGGTCCTGTAGGTCTTTGAGGCGGGGGTGATTGTAACTTTTGTTGAGGATATGGGTAACTAGGATAAATAGCGTTATAAAGCGAATGGGAGTGCGCCGACGGATGCACTAGCGATCCTATTTTATTTCTTAAAATTCGGCTAATCGAACTAACAGAAGGAACATTATATTTGTCACAGATTCCATCAGATAGAAGTCTGTCTCTGATTTCCCAGGCGAATATTCCCGGATCTTTTTGTTTTAGTTCTTTTATATACGCCACCACTTTTGGTGTTGTCACCCGAGGTTTTGAGCCGCCTATTGCACCAGGCAGAATAGAACCCGTCTCGTGGTATCTTGCCAAGATTTTCGAGACGCATCCGTGCGAAACACGCAGTTGTCTAGATATATCACATGGTCGGATACCCACTTGTGAAAGCTCGACGATCCGAAGACGTACGGCATTTGGAAGCGGACGCCCGTTTACGAAGACGCCACCCAACTGATTCACCTCGCCGTATTGTTGCACTTGACCTTCTGAAACAAAAACAAAAAATGCATTAGTGTTTCAAGTTACTTCATTTAAAACAAAAATTTGTTTTAATTATTTATCATTCCTGAGAAATATTTATTGCAGACTTATTTCTGTATTTTATGCAGCAAAGAAGGTTTTTGAGGAACTTTCAAAACTTTTTTTCTCTAAATAATGACGTTCAATTTACTGAATACGCGTCGGTTGTTGACATTCAAAATTGATTACAAAACAAAGGCAAGGCACTCAAATATCTTTTTCAAGAAATACTGAATTCTATCTTGGATTTATAATAAAAATTATTTTTACTTAAAATTCTTTTGAAGATTCCTCTAAAGAAATTAATACTTACTGTTGACACGAGAGCATTTTCAAAAATGGAGGGTTTTAAACCTCTCTTCACTTTTGATGTAACTACATCGAAAACATAATAGTCTGATATCAAATTAATAGGTGTCAGACACAAAAATGTTCTACATTTAAATACGACCTGTTTGATGTATAGTAGCTCCGTAACAAGTAATATAAATGCTAGTGTGCATCTTCAGGATAAATAAAGCATGGCGGAAAAGCAACTTTAACTGTATTCTATCACTTCAAGATGTACTCAAAAATGTAAGATTTTGATTTTGACAAAATACTTTAAATATCAATAGAAGTATCGTTAGGACAAAAAGGTATAATTTAGGTTTTAGATTTCTCGACCAAACGACAGGCCTCCAATATTCGTTTTAATGCCAAAAACCGAGAAATAGAAAAGATTGTAACAAAGATTCTAACCAAGGTTTTAATAATATTCACTTGTAAATATTAGTTAGTCATACAAACCCGTAGATAGAATACAAAATAGAATTTTGCATTGACTGTTTAATCCTCACCAAAAAAAAAATCTTTGACGTCCCTTAAGAAAGTTCAATGATTGTTTCTGAGCAGGACTAAAAAGACTAATCGACAGCTAATCAACTACTTCTAATAAAAGGTTTACACCATTCAAGATTTTGATTTCGGACGGTCCATGTAGTTGCCTGATTTAAGAATCAGGACTGTATAGGTCTCTATAAATGTTTGAGATGCACTTGGTATACTAAATTTTGAATTCTACTCTATAGTTTTGGTGTAGGTTTTAAGTAGTCTTTTATTATCAATTTTTTTTCTAATCTTGCATGCATTGATTAATCGTAAGACTCCTTCAAAGGGCAACCTCACCTACCAATAAATCACTATACTGGCTCTAAAACGTCAAGTCTCTTATTTCATAATATTTCAGATTTCTTCTTTAGTCAGATTTTGGAGGTACCGATTCTAATTTCAAGAGCAACTTTTCTCAATAATTTTCCTCAATAATAATTGTAAATCCGGAAACACTGATTGCTACGAATAATTTAATTGTCTGTTACAGTACCTTTCCATTCCTTCTTTCACTTCCTTTTGTCAAAATAAGTTCTACAGGTTGTACTACAGTACTGATCTCATCCTACGTTTATGGTTACAGAATACTATTTTGCAATGATCTATTATCATTCGGAAGATATTATTAGACATTTCTCGTACCCGTATTTTCCAAGTTAAAATTCAAAAACTATCCAACGAATTTTGATCAGACAAATTTTATTTTACTGACATTTTTTCTGTGTGTAAACATATGTAAGTAATTTCAGGATTTTCCAAATAAACGTTTGTTTATTATTATTTTGTTAGTTAATAATAAAGTTATAATGGAAAGTCATGTCCCACTCAATTTGCTTATTTGAAGAGATGTAGAAAAAGTTTTTAAATTCTTGCTATACATAAAGGAAAACAAATTAAGAGACAAAAATGAAATTCATACATTCCAACCATACATAGTTTACAGACAAACAAATTGCAAATCGAATTAATTAAAATTGCAAAAACTAATAAGTTATGTGTTTTAAAACACAAAGAAAGTTATGAATTCCAAGCAGTTGCTATTTCTCTACTGGTATTGTTGTTTTTTCCTATTATTGCTTCTACTACGACTACAAATTTAACAATGTAATTTATTTCATACTGATTAGGTTTATCCTCTTATTTCTAAATAGGATCCACTGCACCCTATGATTTTCATTTTCTTCTATTTAGATATGTTGCCCATTTAGTAAGACGTCATTGGATATCACAGAATGACTTTGCTTACAGACTGAAAGAGTTATCTATTATTCTGCTTTCACCAGCATTAATTATGTTGCTGGTCTTAAGGTATTAAAAAAAATTATATTTGATGAAACTGAATATCAAGTACATTTAGGTTCATTTTAATGATTTGTAGTTGCTCATTGTAAACTAATATTGAGTAGTGAAAAAGATAAAGAGAAAAATAATATACTTAGCATACTTAAGTATTTTTCTTGGACAGGATGCAACCAAGTTTCTTCTTTTTTGCATTTTTATAAACGCGATCTAGTAATCCCGACTAGAAAAACAAGAGTAGAGTGGGTGAGATGGGGAGTAAAAATCAAACCAGAGCCAAAAAGAAAATGCCAGAATTATAAATTCAGTAATTTTTAATTTCTCCAGTGCAATGGATATTAATGATTTCTTTCTACTATCATATAAGTTATATTGAGAATTGTTTCAATACCTCTTAAAGTATGTACATAGAAACAATTAGAACTCTAATCCAATGTCTATACATCTTTTAAATAGTCTTAGAAAAAGAAAATCGGCATTCTCTAGACCTCTAAAAGTTGAAGATCATTCCACACATTTTTCTACTTCACTTGGAACACCATGTAACTTTTTCATCTTTTCATTTTCTATGTAGTTTACGAATTAGAATGGAAACAAGTTATTTTTGTTGTTGTTTGTTTTAGAGGAATCCCCGGTGGTATTTCAATAGCACCACACCAAGTTCAGGATTCCGACCACATGTAACATTGGAAAAATTTTTAAAAAAATTCATTTTACTCAAAGAAAGAATTTTAGCTTCCTTCAGAAACAGTACCCTTTTCCATTTTAGATGTCTCTCTTAGATAAAAATATCAAACACAAGAAATTTGTAAAATAATTTTAAGAATCTCAGGTTAATGATGCAAGTTGTTTTGGAGATTAGATTTACTAGACAAATGCCATGTATAGGAGCAGTTTTCATAACGTATCTGTAATCAGTTTCTTCTTAATTTAGTTTCCAATTGTTCAAACTTTTGTTATGAAGTTTCCACAACTTTACGTGAACAGAAGCGATTTTAACTAGCAGTCTTAACGACATTTTCTAGCAAAAAAGAGATAAGCTTTTGTACAGGATCAGGCTAGGTAAGACTAGATCTTTTTAACTAATTGAACTAAAGTGCCAGACACCAAAGTGTTTTTAGGTGTTGTTTTTATTGCCCCCAGGCTTGATATCTTGGGAGGTCATAAGTTATAAATTGAACATTTTTATAGAATTATTCAACTATTCTTCAAACTTGTTTATTTAAGGCGTCGATTAAACATTTTTTGTCTAAATTTATAATGCCACTCACTGCTAAAGATGTGATAGATGTCAAATATTGTTTTTGTTACGTTTTCGTTTTGTTTATCGGCAAGATCATCATAGTTTTCTTACCTGAACGTCGAGATAAAACAAAAATCATATTATACTACAATAACCAAGTTGCTTGCAACACGTTTCTGTTAACTCAGTAGCAAACCAAGAGATCACGGAGGCCAATTTATAGCGACCTCGATAAGTGTTCAATATCATACTACATCAGTATGTGGTTTAGCCCGTCTTTATCCAGATAAGTAAAACAATATTCATTGACGTGCACTAGAGACTTTTGGACGAATAGACATTATTAATGTCAACTCTCGTCTACTTACTTTGGGTTACGGTTAGTCGCTCATCGATGGACTATGGTAGAAGCTGAACCGTTGGGACAGCACAGAACAGGGACACTTTCAGGGTCCACCTAAGGCCTCCAAAACAAAAATCCAATTTGCGATTTCCCATTTAAATGTGTTGACAAGCAAACTTGATGTATTTCTGTTGTTGTCTCTAGGAACTTATGAGTTAGAAACAGGAAATGTATTTAAATTTCCAAGTGGTCAACAACTTAAATAGACACTTTAACAGGGGCGACCTCAGATTTTGAGTCAGTAAGGTGACTGCCCCAGGGCGCACAGATAGAAATAATAAAGTTGGATGTAAACTGCAAATTTGAAAGACAAATCGCAGAAATAATTTTGATAGTTGCAATTCAGAGGACACCGACACGGTTCTACTCACCATCTTGCGTGTATCATCATTCAAGTCAATCGCAGAGAAGGCAACCTTAAAAACAAAACTTTCTGTAACAAATAGCGTCTGATCCTTGGATGGCGATCACCAATCGGAGTAACCTCAGTTCAAAACTAGATCGGATTACGCCTTCCATTAACCATTTACGATGCATCAGACAACGTCACTCAACGTGTCTCGCCCTCCATTAATATTCTTAGAAAAGCTAAGCTTCCTCAGAGAGTTAACAACAAACGCGAGTTGAGGTGGGCCCTCCCACACTTATCTCATATGGAATGGGAGGCTACAAAAATCTGAATTTGTTTCAGTAAGTAAAAAAGCAACTTTCAGTGGTTTATTTGCTACCGGCATTGCCTGTTTATTAGTTGTCCAAGAGCAAGCAAGCAATTAGTGCCAGTTTAAAATCACAAATCGCTGCTGGCAGCGCGTAATCGCGATTAATGTTCCTCAACACTAGTATTAATATTTTTTGTTGCGAATGTTTCTGGCAAATCAAGGTCGAAGTTAGGGTATTTGGCGCTTATGCCAGAATTCGCTAAACAGGTTTTGTATGATAAACAAGGTGTGTTTAATGTTATCTTATTGCCCATGGCGGCACAAGCTCAGTACTGCGACACTTAGGCAAGTTGTCTAATTTGCACGTGCTTGCACCGGCCCTGCTAGTAATGTTAATTCCAAAGTATCAGCACTAAAAACATCGTTTGTAAATTCTGAAATCTTTTTAGCTTTCGAGTGCAATGTTTTGTGATACTACATTCCTTTGTTTGGGAAACAAATAACATAACTATAGATAGTTGTTTAACTATTCTTTCACGCTATGTTATAATCTGTTTCATAGAATTTGTTAGTAGGGTCTACTGCTTGCAGATTGCGTGGAGTCCAAAAAAAAGTTAATACGGCACTGAGACAGAACAGTAGACTATAAAAGTTGTTATGTGAAATAATCTTGCAACATGTGCGTACTCTAATCAACATATCAACTGAACGATCAGTACTCGTGGTACGAGTTGTCCGACTTGAAACAAATTTGTGCCAGAGCTTTTTTAATCTCCTGCCGGTTATCAAGAATATCGACAGGTATACCGTATCAACGAGTAGAATATAAATGGTATTTTGTCATTCAAGCGCTTGGTTAAAATTTCAAAGATGAGTAGTCATAAAAGCATTCACAAAATTGTTTTAAATTGGAATAATGTATTCAGTGCCGATTTTAGCACTATTGGCGCCCTGGGCGAGATTTCTACGGCGCCCCTTCTCTTCTTCATATATAACGAGTAAATGTGAAAAAAGGAAATTATCAAATCGAAAGAAAAGTGAATAAAATGATATTTATTATTTGAAATTACAATGTTTTAAATAAAATTTTACTGGCCTTCCTATCAGCAAACTCTTTTAAGTCAGCAAAGTCCATGTTTTCCGCTACTTCATTTTCAGTTGATAAAATTGATAAATTTGTTAATCTGGTTTGAGATATTGTTGATCGTATTTATCAGCTTAAGCTGAGAAAAACTTTTCTCTCTACTGGCTATGCTTGCAGGTATAGTTATTAAGATTCTCAATACAGTCCATACATTCAGATAGAGTTCCTGAATATTGCAATTTTTAATGAAATTCAAAACTTGAATAGAAGTAGCAAGATCATCTTGGTCAGTTAAAAAGGATTTCAGACTTATAAGCTCATCACACAACAAATAACCATCTATGTCTGATGTCGATCCAACAATTAGTTTTATTTGGAGATCACTGCAGAGTTTGAGAAGTTCTGGTTTTTCTGTTGTTTTTTTTATTATACAAAGAGGCCAAGATTTTCAATACTTATTTAATTGTTCAAATCTTTCATTGAGTGACATTAAGGTAGTGTCTTCTGTGCTTCTTCATGAAAGAGCAGCATTTTTTCAGCATTTCTGTGCATTTACCAAGTTCATGTTTATTGATTGCAGCGATTTACTAACAACATTAATCTGGGAAAGTATGTCATACCAAACAACCAATGAAACAATGAAGCTGAAATCTACGAACTGTTTGGCTAGAGTAGTGGTCTCGTGAAAGCTTTTAACGTTTGTGTTTTCTGTTTTCAGTTTCACTAGCCAAAGTAATTAAAGCATGCTTATTCTTGCTTGCCATCATGTATCACTGAGTTTTTTTTTTATAGAATATGATCCTAAGTGATCGATTAGAATTTTCCATCGATTAACAGAACCCGAAAACAATTTGAACAACCGTTGAAGTACACCAAACAAAGAAACAAATTTTACCGACGACTTAGCAGCATCGCATAGAACGAGATTGTAGCTGTGACAACCACGCGGTACAAAAAAGGCCAAGGAATTTAAATCTAAAATTCCTCTTTGAACGCCAACATTTTTGCTTTTCATGTTCGCCCCGTTGTCATATCTGTGTCCCCGACAATTGTTCAATTCAAGTCTGTACTTATTTAAAACAGTGATGATAACATCAGCAAGTCCTGCATCAGTAGATTCATTAACAGATATAAATTTTATAAAATGTTCTTTTACATTGATGTTATTGTCATCTGATAAGTCAACGAATCGGATGGTCAATGAAAGTTGTTCCACGTTACTAATGTCTGGCGTACAGTCAGCTATAACAGCATAATATTTAGACTTTTTGGTTCGTGATATGATTTCGGATTTATCTCTCTCACCCATCAGCCCTATTAATTCGTTTTGAATGTCTTTTCCACAATAGTGGTCTGAAATATCACCGTTCATAGTTAATCTCAAGTGTTCTTGCATAACTGGATCGAACTTCGCTAATAGTTGTACTAATCCCAAGAACTTTCCGTTATGCGGCGTGTATAATTTGTCTGAACGCCATATATTTTCTGTTAGGTAAAGCACATTGTTTATCAATCTAGTCAAAACATTATTTCATCTTGTAGTTTCTTTTCTAATCAAATGTTGTTCTTGGCAGTTTATTATTTTTCCGTTTTTAATCGTATTTCAGTATTAATCCACGTCAGATAATTTTTCTTATGAGCAGCACTGTTCTCATGAGCTTTTAACATTTCAGACAAGTATTACCAGTTGTTATATCCTTAAAGGTTTTGGTAAAGCAAATATTTTTCACTAATTATTTCCATTTTTAGTTAATTATTGTAAGCTCTTTCTGAAACCTATTTTAGGAAGAGATAGGCAGATAGGAACGTCTCATGGTCAGGGATTCCCAGTAATTTCAAGCTTCAAATTCAAGTAACGGCATTAGGATAAGGCGTCCCTTTACCTCTGGCATCCTGGACAGTCGCCTGACCGCACTGTACCCTAACGCCTCTACTGGATGTATTTATGCAGATATAAGCAAGATTTAGAAGCAATAATAATAAAGTGTTAAAAAATATTAACTACTGACACGGAAATTAAGTCGATTTATAGCGTCTTCGACTTCTTATTTTCAACATTCAACATTCTAACCTCTTATTTATAGTGTGGACTTTACCTACTAACCTATTACAACTTATATAATTAGATAATTACAGCTTAGGAAGTTATTCCAAAAACTGCTGTTTTCATTAACGAAGTCAGACTAACTCGAAAGTACAAAAATAGTGTCTTAAAAAACTTGGATCCAATTTATTTTATAGCAAATCTAGTGAAACATTTTCCAAACCAATTAAAATACTTCTGTGGATTCATTACTGAAAATCATAAATTTAGTCAAATACCTGTTTAAGTTTTTTCGCGCAAATAAAACTATTACATACATCCTACATCCACCATAATTTATCAACAAGTGTTGAAATTAAAAACTTCAAATCCTATTATAAATTAATTTTTCGGAGATACTTCAGGTTAATAAATCAAGCAGAAATCAACACTTCCGAACAACGTGTATACGACAAAAATAATTATAAAACTCATATGCATCTCGGCAGTAGAAATACCTACATGTATACTGTGATATACACATACCTACACATCAGAAGTTTTACAACATCAAAAAACGCATGTGACACTAATTAACATTTAAACGAAAACTAGAAACATCGGGCGATTTGTAGAAACATCAAACCGAAGAGCAAAAAATAGCTCTTAAATTAGAGGAGTCGGTTTCAAAGAAACCAACCGGTGTTTGTAACTAACACATTTCCGACAGAAGTGCAACTGGAGGTCGCTTAGCTTCTCGGGTTACACACACACAAGTCGTTCTCTCAACACGCAGAAGAACCTCATTCAAAGCAATAACTCGTTTGCTAGGCTATCACTTTTAGTTTTGCATAGCTACTTATATTTTGATATTTAGAACTTTTCAAATATCTACAACTATAGTTGTTTTCATAATTAGGATTATTTAGTTTAGTATTTATTATCGTAACATTATTAATTAAAGATTGTCATTATTATAATTAATATTATTGGTTGCTACAATCCCATCCTACTAGTTTAGTCAGGCAATTAAAAGAAACCGCAATCTTTCATTAACTGACATGAGTCGTCTTTCTTAAATCTGCTAAAATTAGCAAAATTCGTAGTTTTATAAAAATGTGTCACTTTGTGAAATCTGGCAAGAATTACATTATTTTACAATCGGCAAGGACGATACATATTTTACATTCTGGCTTATATTCGTTCTATTGACCATTTGGTAACTCTTTTTGGTGGAAAGAAGAAGAATTCTCCGTTTGCCGATTGTTAATGTATGTGAAAAAAATTTATTAGACAACCTATACAGTAAAAAATAAAGCGTTCCCACAGGGAACGAGTTTTTTCATATCATTCATAATGAATTGAACACGAAAAGAGTATCAGCAAAATGTAGACTCAAGTTCCTACCCAAGTAGCACAGAATATATAACCAAGGTAACTCCAATATTATAGATATATGATATCTTGGCTAAACATTTTATCGTGAAACAATGTATATCCAACATAAAACCAGACTTTGCTAAATATCATTCTTTTTGCTATATTTTATACATATAGCTTGTTTATAAACAAACAACATGTTTGAAAACCCTTGACATAGATATATTACCATTATACAGAAACCATTAGTGTATATATGTTGGCAGGCCAACATACCGCCAACATAAATAATGTCATTTCAACCAAGAACTGTAAGCAAATATGAATTCAATATAGAGCCAACATATCAGTTACTTTATTGTACCAATATTGGCAAAAGGGATATTGCCAATATAAATTCTACTATTCCAGCCAATAATGTAACCAAATTTATAACTAATATTCAGTCAATATATCAATCTTACGCTGCCACAACATTGGCAGGTGATAATACTATCAATATACGCCTTATGCTCGAACCAGTAAACGAAACAGAATGCATATATATAAAGTGTGATATAATTCTCTTACAAAAATACAAAATAAGAGAAGTTCAGAGTATTGATGATCATTATGGTGACAAAAATGCAATAGCGTATAAGTAAATTAAATTTCTACTGATTTTCAATATTATTTACTTCTAGAAAACACGGTTAATCCTCTTATTTGGAATAAGATATTAATACTACCTGAAAAGTGAATTATGTGTCTTTTTGGCAAATACTGCTTCAATGTACACAACACATTGAAAATGGGGAAATTAAAAAAACAACTGCCAATGATCTCGAATAATCACGTAATATGTAGCGTAACAACTTATTTCGTAAAATTGCAAAGAACGTTAATTTATATCTGAAGTTATATGAACGGCGTACATAAATAAGTCTATTCCAGTTAACCTTTCCGCTATAGGATTAGCAAAAATTTAATTTATTGCACTTTACGTCTCTGTCTGAAGCGGTCGAAGTCAAATCGGCATCCCTTACTTTGTCAAATATTCAGGTACCTCGTGCTAATCCGAAAAAAGGAAAGAACTGGTGGAACATCCATGTCTTCAAAAATTTCCAAACTAATATGTATAACATATGAATTAGGGGTTAATATTTAGCACTAAACAATATTTTAGTTCTTTTTGTGAAGTGAGAGAAAAAAGAATGAAATGAAAAAGACTGTAATTGCAATTTTGTTATTTATCTTATATACATATGTAATTACCTTTAGGTTATAATTAATTAACTCGTACATTTTTGTACTGTATCTTTATAAAGTTCCCCCTGGTATTAACCTAACCTATCGTGATTTAATTCGTCTAGTTCTGTTGTACCTTATAACATTTACTATTATTATTTAAAGTTTAGGATATGCTTTTCGGTTATAAATAAAGCAATAAAACGACATCGATATATAGATTTGAGGTTCGCTTACTAAAATTACATATTCATTTTTAGTTTACACCCGTAGCTTCCATTTCAGTAGATAGGTATCAAAATCAACTTAGAAAAAAGATGCGATTAGACATTCTATCATTTATTAAATGCCAACATATCGTTAAACCTTAGGTAAATATGCCGAAATATAAACATTACTCAGAAAAATAACAGTATATACCCTTTATACCTACGAGATACCCAATTACAATGAATAATACGAGGGCAGCATGCGATCTTTAGGAAACTTAAACGTGATAAACAAAAGCAATATTGTCAGTAAGGAATTTGTTCATGATGCTTTGAATTTAAAAATATTTGGAAAACCGCTACTTTTAAAACTTGTATGTATTGTTCTTAAATTAAAGAATATATTCTTTACAGTAATCAACAAGAACTGCATTAAAGAGCTGAACATGTGTATCAAATAGTAAATTGCTTTACTATATACCTGTGCCAAGACAATTACTTTTGCCAAAATATATCCTATTTCTTTATTCTGGTGAAATTAGCACTGATTGAAGCGGTATAGTTATTTTCTGCCTTTGTCTGAAACCGTCGAAACCTATTATAATATCCGTTACTTCGCAAAAGCTAACGGTACAAAGTGCTCGAACATTCTCCCCAGCATCCCTCTATCTTCTCTGTAGAACCAAAAACCATTCGGAATTTCATTTTTCGTTTGCACCTTGCACGTTTCATATCGCGAACTTTTTGTAGTGAACATTTGTTTGAAGAGCTATCAACATAAACACAAGGTAAGTGCATTTACTTTTATTGTGTTAATCGTACATACGGATAACAATAATTAAGAATTTTAAATTTAACCTTTTCTACGTTTATAAATATATCAAAACTATTATTTTGGGAGAATATTAATTGTTTAAGTTACAGTTATACTGACTCTTTATACGACTGAATCTATTAAATAGAAAATTATGTAAAACCGTTTCTGTTTACAATTTTATCAGTTTACAAATAATTTTTCACTAGTTATTTCTTATAAATTTCTAAATTCTTTTGCTTTTTGTAATGATTAGCCTTTCAACGCAGCAAAAGCATAACGTCTCGTTTACTAGTGAAAAAACATACTGTAACAGACAAGAAGTTCCTCGAAAGGGTAGGAACCTTCTTCTGCACAGCAAAAGACAGGGATGGCGGCAGGAAAAAAGGACAAACAATTAAAAAACACTTTGTACACATCGCACACCTACTAATAAAAATGTCTTTAAATTTTTATTGTTCTTAAATTGGAAACACCATGTAAAGCAAAAAGCTGATCAAATTAGACACAAAAGAAGAAAAATTTACTGGTTAATTGAGCATCATTTCCAACTAAACCTAGCTTCCAAAAGATTGATCTCCCAGGCAATCTTTAAACCAATTTGGATGTACGGCTGTGGGGTTGTGCTAAAAGAATCCAATCTCGAAGTTATCCAACGAATCCAGAACAACTTCCTGCGTATAATTACCAATGCATACAGATACGTAACCAACAAGGAAATCCATGATGCGTGAAATGAATTGAGGATGTAATATATGCCAAGAAACACGAAAAACGACTACATAACTACACCAATGCTGAAGCCAAGCAGCTTTTGGACACTACCCAAGATGTGAGAAGACTCAAACGTGTAAAACCTTTGGACTTGCTGTGAACTCAGTGTAGTGATACGGTGTTCCGTTATAAGTTAAAATTTGACTAGAGAACTAGACACTGGTGTAGTAACCCCGTACATGTTTTTACTCAAATAGATTGCTATTTATCAATTGTAATACATTAAGTGTTAAGATTGTACAAGTTATATCCATTAAAGGATGTTTTTAAAAAAAAAGGTTTTATTATTTAAATACTTGTTTTCTTTTCTTTTTCTCTAATTTTAATTGATAAAGAAAGATTTCATACATACTGACTACAAAAGGGTGTCCTCGCAGTTATTGTAATTGTTTGCATTAAGATGACGTATTAATGAGCTTCATTACTAAAATTAGTGGGAAGACAAATTTATTTTACTCTACTTTAGTAAAACACCCTCACAAAATATGGATCGATTTATTTTAAAAAATAACAGATGTAAGTACACATTCAGGTAATCTAGAAAATAAATTAGTAAATGCAGATTTTCAATGATGCAGTTATATAAATTTCCATAGCTTTAATTTAGTTTTCTTTGTTTAAGTGTTTTATTAAGTTAGGTACCAATAATGGACATTTGTTAATTTTTACAGCTGATTTTAGAGTTGACACTGTGATAAGTAGTTTGTGTACAAACACGAATGTCAATAAAGTGACAAAAAAAACCAGGAAACATCATATAGTTATATTATATATACCAGTAGAATATATAGAGGGAGAATACTTTCAGACGCGACATACTCTTGTATATGCAACGTAAATAAAATCGAATATTTTCAAATGCAACATAGGGAATAATACAATAAATTTCTTTGTCATGGTTTCTTATGTTAAATTATTTTTCAAACAATTTAAAAATAAGAAACCATAACAACGAAACTCATTGTTCCATTATTTAAAAAATAATTCAAAATAGGAAACCATGACAACGAAACTAATTGTATTATAGCATTTGAAAATATTCGATTTTAATTACATTGCATACACCAGAGTATGTTGCGTCTGAAAGTATTCGCCCTGTATAAATACAAAATGAAAGCATAAAATAATATACGAGTCGTATATTGCAGGTAGGTTGGCAATCATTGTATTATCAATATAAGTACGATATAGATGTTCAACATCTGTGACACATAGATGCCAGTCATAGTAATTTCATGTTGGATATACGTTGATGAGAAATATATTACCGACAAACTGAACATATGTAAACCCAAGAATACTTAAAAGACATCTTCCCAAACTAACACTCTTATATTAAACTAACCTTGGAATCCAATATATTACCAATAAGTTGGCAAAACGTAAACCCCAGGATGCTTTAAGGTATCTTTCTAAACTACCACTTTTATATTGGATTAACATTGGCAGCCAATATATTACCAATAAGTGCAGCTAAATATGTTTCCTTTATTAGATAGAGATGTATCTCCTACCTTGTAGTTTTACAATCGGCAGATCTATAAAAAAGCGTTACATTTAACACTTAACGCCAATATACCTCAAAAATATTGGCACAATAAGCTCTGCTACTTGGGTAAATACTGATGAGGATGTCAACGTCAATTTGAAGATAATGCGTCAAATCTTTTGGGTTACGCCGTTCCAACAGTTGAAACTTAGATTTAGCATTATGATTCAGAGACTAAAAAAGTGGAAATATGTTTGTTCTCTCCGGTCCAACAAATCTCTTTCTCTGGAATAAAGATGAAATAATTCTTACTGATTACTTGTAGTAAGGAAAATTGGGAATATTGCTATTGCTTGTTAACAAGATGTCGAATCGAAACCGTGGAAGCACGAAGTAAAAAAGCTTTCCAAAAGCGTATTGATACGGCCCACAGATCTCTAAAAAAATCAACAAAACGACTTTAAAATCGTCGATCCACCACTATACTCTCCTAATTTAACTTCTTCGTATCGTTATCTATTTTCATAGCCCAAGAAGCGTTAGAAAAGAATGAAAATTTCAAACGAGATGGTAATCGATGACGTACAGTCTTGGTTCGTAGACCAAGAAAAGGATTTTTTTCAAAGAGTTTACTTTAAATACTTCAAGTGCAGAGGTAGACTTCAAGAGTGATTATGTTAAATAATAATAAAATAACATCATTTAATCGTCCTTAAATTCATCGAGGTAGTAATTGATTATAAGGATTCTTTAGGTAATATCACTAGCCCCAAAATAAAATAGTGTCATGTATGAATCGCAAATTATTGTTTACCTAAAGTATTCAAAAACAAGTCAGTTATTTAAGAGACTTGTGAAGTTAAATCTTAAAGTTAAACAGAGGCATCCCTGTTTTGAAAATTAGTAGGGTTAGTGAAAAAGACATTTCTGGCGATAAAGAAATGCTCGATATCAAAACTGAATAATAATCATTGTGTTACATTGATGTATATCTTCACTCTTGTTGTAATATTCCAGCTATAGAAAGTAAGTTGAGATACTAACTTTCATTACATTACATTGTTAACTTGAACAGTTGAAAAGTTTGCTTTCAGTTAGATATTTAAAGAAACAAGTACCAACTTTGTTTTAATAATGAAAATTGTGTTGTCTCACTGTTAAAATATAAATTAATTAGCATCCGTACTACCAAAATATCAAATGCAAAACTTAATGTCGTGAGTTCCTTATCGTGTTATATTAGTCGTTGATGATTTGTTTACAATATTTGTTTAGAAGGACAGAAGAATTATTTGAAATATTACCTTTTTTTAAAAAAATTGAAATCAATCAGCCGATTTTAAGATAATATGAAATGTAAATTATGAAAGCGGCGTATACATCATGAAGTTATCCTTATCGTCAATTAAAATCAAGTTATTCTTTTAATTTTACTGCTGCCCAAACTGTTGCAAAGTTCTTAGGAAGAATCACCTCTTTTAGCAAAACTTTATGGCGGTATATGTATTAAGGCAGGGGTCCCCAACCCTTTTGTATCTAAGAGCACATTCTAGAATATCGGTCGAGCGGCGGGCACTAGTTATTTTTTCAAAGTAAATTTATAGTTAGACATTGTTAGTAATACACAGAATATACAAAAAAAATTTTAACATATAGAAATTATTGTTTACATTCTTATGTAAAATATACAATTATTTAATAATACAGGCAAAAGTTTACTTCTTCCTCTCACAAAGGCATGTTGCCTGTGATGATGCTGATTGCCAGCCGTCCTGTCATATTTTTGGTCGTCCGATGGGTCTTTCACCTTGTGGTTTGTTGTTTCTGACGATCGTCTGCCATTCTTGTGACATGTTGGTTCCACCCTCTTCTTTGATTTCTTATCCATCTCACAATGTCATCTGTTTCACATCGTCTTCTTATTTCACTGCTTATTTGCCAAAAGTGTATATGGTATAAAAATTCTTTATAAAAAATATAAATCTCAGAGTCAATGTGATCTTTGGCACTGCATTTCAGTGGCCATTGCTTCATAATTAGGAGAAGATGATGATATTCCTCCTCGTAAGCAATCATCAAGAATGAAAATTTGTTTCTGTCAACTAGAAGTTCTCATCTTATACTTTGGATTTTAAGACAATGCGGTTCTGAAGACCCAAAATTTCTAGCTCTACTTCTTCTGTCCTTATTTGAACAAAACATTTACTTGGCAAGTAAAAGGATTAATAAAAAACCGTTGAAAACGCTTTACAAACTGATCTTGAAGTAATTGAAGGTTAATAACAAATGATGATAAATCAATTTCGGTATCGCCTCTCATTGTTTCATATTTGGGAAATACACAAGTGACTTCATCTGCAGATGTGATATCCACAAAACCAGTTCGAGCTTACAGATTCAATAGCTACAACTATATGTTTGTCTTTTCCCTCCAGCTCCAAGTTTAAATAATTCAATCTTTTCATTATGTCTGTGATAAAACCCAAATCCATCGCCAGCGAAAGTCTGTTAGTTCAACAAAATTTTGATTTTTAGTATTGAGATAATTTTTTATTTTTTCTATTAAATTTACAAATCTTGCAAGAACCTTGCCTTTAATGAGCCAATGCACTTCAGTATGCAGAATAAGATTAGAATCTTCAGAATTTTTTAGTAGGGCCTTGAAAAGGGAGTGTTGCAAAGGGGCTGTTCGAATAAAGTTTACTGTTTTGGTAACTACTTTCATGACGTATCCAAAGGGTAGTATTCTACCACACAAAGCTTCCAGGTGGATAATACCGTGATACGACATAAAGTTTGGAAATGATTTATCTTTTTTGCAAAGCGCATATAAATCCATTGATATTACTGGTGCCCCATCAGTAGTTATTGCCGACAGCTTGTACAGAGGCATATCTATCGACTCTGCATATGTTCTAAATATGTTATAGATTTTCTCACTTGTTGTTCGTCCTTTCATCGGTAATATTTTCAGATCTTCTTTTACAGTAAAGTTACTAAATACCATTCTCGTCATAACTGCTAACTGTGCTGTGTCTGATATATCTGTAGACTTGTCAAATTGTAGTGAGAACCAGTCACATATTTCCAAGTTACTTATTAACTGAATTTGCTTGTCTTTTGAAATGGCATGTATTCTTCTTGTGACAGTGTTATCCGACAACTGTACAGTGTACATCTTGTATTGCTGATGACATAATCTCACGTTTGTTAGAAACAAATACGCGTTTATTTCTCTAATTCTAATTCATTAATGAATATTAAAAAATTTGAAAAAATTTTTACATAACATAGCCGCGTTGAGGACCCCTGCAAGGTTTGTGAGGGAACGTTTTCGGAAAAAAACTTATCTGTATTATTCTTCGTTTTCGTAGTAAAATAACGCCTTTGTATCGGTTCTACGTAATTCAAAAACATTCTGTATATATTTTCAACAATTAGGGGCAGTAATTTCTTAGGTTTTTTATAATTATTGTGCGTTTCGTAACCCTTCCACTTCTAGGTTTGCTGTAAGTTGTCAGAGTTTGCATGTTTGTATTTTTAATAATTTTTGCTTATTAATAAATTTTTATAGATAACTTCAACTTTCCAATTTACTCTTTCAACATGTAGTAAGGCTTAGAATTCTTCAGTAACTTTGTCTGTATTCAAGCCGATGCAACGAATCCAACTTCATTGTTGAACATGAATATCAAATTTTATATGTTGCATTATTATGTTTGTGATAATTTAAAAGTAAGAAGAAATATTCTACTATTCTTTATACAAACCTCTAGGAGACGTTTACTATTCCATTGAACCGACAAACCATTTCTTTTGAGTCATCACTGAACCATTTATGTCAGCACATAAGAGTGTGTGCAGTATTTCCAACATATTATACATCAAAATGATCATATTGATTTATGGCCATACACTAAATCAAAATATTTACTGATTCACAGAAATTTATATCAGTTCAGTTTTTCATAAGTTAATACTTAAATTCAGAAAACAACTTTTACAAGCAAGACTAGAAAGTCAAAAACTAACGAACGTCTAGAGATGTAAACATATTATTTTGTTCTGAATGTACGAGGGTGGTCTGAAAAGTTTCCGACCTCAACGTGAAGATGGCAGCACTCGTAAATAAAAGCTACTGAATTTCGTTGTTCATCTGTTGACAGTTACTCATCAAAGTTTCAGCCATTTTGGACGTGCAGTTTTTATGTAACAGTCGTTTGAGTGAGTTGATGTGAGTTTTTTTGTGAAAATGGACAAAATCGAGTATCGAGCTGTCATTAAATATTTGTTTTTGAAAGGCAATACGCCTTCGCAAATAAAAGATGAGTTGGAGTGTATGGGAACTCTGCACCATCATTTACCACAGTGAAATTTTGGGCTGCTGAATTTAAACGTGGTCGTAAGAGCTTGGGAGACGATGAACATTCGGGACGTCCAAAAACTGCAACTACCGACAAAAACATCGCCAAAGTTCACCAAATGGTGCTAGACGACCGCCGAATTAAAGTGAGAGAGATAGCAAAGGTTATGAACAAGTCAAAAGAACGTGTTGGTCACATATTAAATCAACATTTAGGCATGAGAAAGCTGTTCGCGCGTTGGATGCCGCGTTTGCTCACGTTAGACCAAAAACGTGTTCGAATGAATATTTCCAACGCTCTTTTGGCGCAGTTTAGGCGAAATAAATCCGAGTTTTGGCGCCGATTAATTACTGTAGATGAAACTTGGATTCACCATTATACGCCCAAAACAAAAATACAGTCCAAACAGTGGACTGCAAAGGGGGAACCGACTCCAAAAAAAGTAAAAACTGTTTTTTCGGCTGGGAAAGTGATGGCGACTGTTTTTTGGGATAGTCATGGATGGAGTTATTTTAATCGATTATCTTCAAAAAGGAAAAACCATTACAGGAGCATACTATGCATCATTACTTGACAAGCTGAAGGCAGAACTTGCGAAAAAACGGCCACATTTGCAGAAAAAGAAAATCCTGTTTCACCAAGACAACGCACCGTGTCACACCTCAGCGGTTGCCATGGCGAAAATCCACGAATTACGGTTTGAACTGCTTGACCATCCGCCTTACTCACCAGATCTAGCCCCAAGCGACTTCTTTTTGTTCCCTCATCTAAGAATTGCCCTCGGAGGACAAAGATTTTCGTCAAATGAAGAGGCAATCACCTTCGTGAACAATTATTTTGTAGAGAAAAATGCCGAGTACTATTTGGACGGGTTACAGAGATGGGAGCATCGCTGGGAGAAGTGTGTAGAGTTACAAGGAGACTATGTTGAAAAATAAAAAAAATTTTCAGAAAAAAAGTTTTGTATCTTTGTTAGGTCGGAAACTTTTCAGACCACCCTCGTAGTTGTGACTTTCAATACATTAGAAAAGTCAATCTTAACCAATTAAAAGGAATTGCAGACATCTTTAGGAGGAATCTCTGACTAATAGAGTCGAGTCAATTGAATCTATGCCAATGCAATAGACTTCTAATTTTTAAATGGGGGGGGAAACATAAAATTTAGGGCAATTAAGAATATTAACTGCTTATTTTGAACATTTTGCAGTCTTGATTTTTTTAAATAAATATGAATCCGCCAGAATCTTAGACATTTAGTATCCTAACTAACAATTATCAATAATTATCCCTAGAATCAGACTCCTACAGTTCACACTGGTTCAGACAGCCCATTTTAATGGAAAAAAAGGGATTACCAAATCGATTTTAGGGTGTATTGACATAATCTAATAATTAAAAGTCCAAACTATATGGATCAAGTTAAATTCTGACCCTAAATTACGTGTCAGATTCAGGTTCATCTCTTAGAAGAAAATAAGTATACAATATACTTTTGGCCTTAATTCTATTTAGAAAGATTGTGTATATAATGTTAAGTACTTTGTTCTACTAACTGTCTTCTCCAGTAATTACAAAGTCTATTGTAATTGAAACAGATCATAATCATCAGTATCTTTCGTATTCGATTAAGAAAATAAAAAAAATAAAGCAAGATAAGATTTAGTATACATCTGATGCTAGAAAATGTTATTAAGAAGATTAATTAATTACTGTCTTATATTGGAAAATTTGATATTAAATTCTAGAAAATGTAACATGCACATCTTTACAGCGATACTTTACAGATTTGAAAAGATCAAAAAGATGCCAACAGATCTATTATCTTGGCGTTTGCGTATTTTAATCACAAGAAGGAAAAAGGGAAAGATTTCCAATAAAAAATCGATAAATTGCTTGAAAGAAATAAAGAATGGCTAGAATTTGAATTATGAGGTTTTTTCTTGCTTCGTCACGTATTTCTGGTCAGAATGCATAAGTAGTAGTAAAAAATAAATAAACAAACGCTTATTTTTTAGGCCGTGGTAAACCTAGAAGGGACTTCTCTAATCTTACAGGATAGACCTAAACGAAACCGAACAAAGGACATTGGTACATATGCAATACACCGGTAATTTAAACTGAGAGAGGAAGGTCAAAAGGACATTGCTAACGTAGTAGATCTTGATACAAACAGCGTTACTGAATCAGCAAAAATAAGAACTCTTTAGCAAACAACAAAATTCGACCCTACAATTCAGATGAAGCTTTAAGTTTAATTATTAAAGCAAAATTATAAAAACAACAATGAGGCAAAGTCTAGAAATACTAACATCTATCCTTCCTACCATGTGGTTTTAGAGGCTAAAAAGGCATGTTACCAACCTGATGAACGCAAAACAATATCATCAAGTAGCATTGAAACAACTCTACGTATATAAGATTTGCTTAAGCATATAATTCACGGAGTTTTAAAACGTTAACACTCAGTTTTAAAGACACTTCAGGCAAGCGATAATATCAAAAACATGAAACTCATTTCTAAATGGAGAAGCAAGAGTTCATCAGGTTCTCTTCCCTTGTCTCGCTCCAGTTATATGTTTTGCACGAACCCAACAAAATAATAGTAAGACAGAATCCCAAACAAAACTCTCTTCACCCACTCAAATTGAGTTTCACGTGGTTTCACTAAAGAAAGCGTTGATCATATTGTACAAAATAAAAATTTCTTTGATCAGCAGAATCTGTTCTTAATCCAACCAAATCAAATGTTCCTGAATTTAAGTTTACTGTGCTTTACGAGCTGTATCTTAGCATGATTGCCGGGTAAATGTGCAATGTGTTTACATCGACTTGTATCTTGCCAGATATAGTGCAAAACAACACGAAATGAAAAAGTTCGGGCATGTTTTGGCTAAAAAGACATTTGGTTTTTCTGTTTTGTATTGCTGGATTTGTATTGAGTGCACGTTGCACGTTTCCTATAAGTTGCACGAAAAACAGCGGTAGTACTCATTAAACGCAACGAAGAAAGATATTGAAGAATAAAAACGGAAAATTAAGCAGAAATTTAGAAATATAATGAGACTCATTGCAGATGAACCAAAGCAAGACTTTGGTTTATCTAACGATGAAAATACGGCTAGGCGAGTTTTTAATGATTATGCGAAATCTACAAAAATTATCGGGTTAGATCAAGGACTGCTATGGAGATTCTCTATTATACTAAAGGTTCCATTTTCTAGCCATGAAAATAGAAATTCTGAATTAAAGGACTATTCAATGAAAACTACAGAAGAATTTATAAGATTAAGTGAATGGTACAATATGTCAGCCTCTATTCACAAGCTTCTAATTCAGGTTCCCGAAATTATAAGAACTGCTTCCCTTTCCATTGACATTCTTTCCAGAGAAGCTGTGAAATGTAGAAATAAAGACTGTAAAATATATCTTCAGTATAATACCAGAAAGCACTTCTTCGCGCAGGTTACCACCAACAGACAGATAGATTGTTGCTAAGGAAACCAGAGGCCGTTTTAAGAGTTCTTCTTTGACCGTAATGTAAGTAAATAATGTTTGGAGGACGGCGACGATGACTTTCCCTATTTCTTCTTCGCCATATTCTACAAACAATAACGTTATTCTTCGTTCGCGGTTTTTTAACATCCTATGCAAGTCAGTTATTTCTTCAGTTCAATCTATATTAGAATAAACATTGCATTTATTATTTTAAAATTATAAAAGTTAGACATTGTGTATTTAGTATTTGTAAATGTGTTCTGGCCTAAATTCCTTCATAGAATAACTCCTGCAATTTGAAAATGAATAAAAAACAACAAGAAAGGATCTTGAGCAAAAGAATATTACTAATGTAACATATTTTGATTATTTTTAACTAGCGTGCTGCATCGAAATTGTTATTCAACAGGACGTGAGCACCTAGACTTTACTCCGTTGAGACGTGCATGACAGATAGATAGGGCCTTTCTAAAAAACAAATCTGAAATTGCAAGGGGATAGAGTCGACCCCGATTTCAAATGGTACATCGCTTTATTACTTTCTGTAGCTCTAAGTAATAGTCTAAAATAAATTAGGATTTGAAATTCTACAAGGACAGCCTATTAATGAACTGTTAATGAATCAAAGCATGTTGCTTTTTATACATGCCGTTTAGTGTTTGAGTTTGGTGTTATCGCACTTATGAGCTTCTAGATGTTTCGATTAGTTGTGACTCTATTGCTTTGTAAAGGGTGTGAACATGTAGAATCAATGTGGTCTACAGTTTAAAAGGAAGATTTTATTGGAGTTTATTAACGTATTTATCAACTGAATCAAATTGTTCATTTTTGCCAGTAGACTCTACCGTCACATTTTTGTGAGCCCCAAGCTGTATATAGTTGATCAGCACTGGCCCGTATGTGGTCTTCTTAGGCGCTTTTATTACTTGAAAAACATTTGGCACAACTTTGCTTACTCACAATCAATGTTGTTTGTACTTGTCGCAAAAATTTTATTTTTAACAGCTTATTTGAAAGGGAGAAATTGTTCAAATATTTTTTAAAAACTGAATTCAAGTAAACTATGAAGATTCTGAAAGCCACCATGAATTGAATAGGAAGCTAGATTTATATATGAGGGTCGCCAATTTGAAGATCCCAACCGTGGGAAATCGCATGGGCCAAAACAGTTTGGGAATGGTTTATTTCCTGTATTATTAGAAATCACACAGAAAAATCATGAATCTTAAGAGATTTTGTAGAGTTCGACAGTGAATCATAAACCTGGTGAATCAGAGACAAGCTGGCATAATATCTAATGTAATAAATGTTCTTACAGTGCAAGAAATTTTGGCAAAATCTCTAATAAGCACATTGTGAACCATATACAAACAGTATTAAATATCAAAAAGTTTTTTGTATTACAATATTATTCGAAATTTGTGAAGAAATAAAACTTTGTTAAGCGCAAGAGGAGGAAATTATTATGCACTAACACATGAATTTACGTATTTAGACAAAAGCAAGTGAAATAATTATAAAGAATTTATGTCGCTGGGGTAAAAGTTTTCTCTGGGAATTACATATGTATATTTTTCTTATTCCTACTTTCCACCTACAGAAATAATTAGTCATGGACTAAAAAAAAATTATTTAATCGTAACATAGGCATTTAATGTTGGATATTAAAAAGAATGAAGTTAGTATTATCAAACACAATGCACTACTCATCATTCATACAATTGTATCTTCTGTTGAATTTATTGTACTCGTAATTACCTTTCATTCAAAAGTGCAGTAAAATCGTCAACTTCATTGTGTTCCAGCTGAATTGATTGCACGACTGCAATTAATATTATCGTTCGTTCTAAACATTTATATTTATAATAAAATTTATATGTAGTTTGTTGCATATTTGCAAATTTGTCACACTCGTGGGTAGGTACTAGAAAATAATCATGGAAGTGTTTGCAATGCTTAGATTGTATAACTTATATGGTACTAATAGATGGTTATAAACACAATATTTTATTGTTATTAAAGAAACAAGGCATTATTCTAGCGCAGCTGTAATTATTCACAATAACAATTAATAATAATATTTTGTATTATATTATTGTACTCTAAATCTCGACCAGAGTACGTTTAGTCCCATGAGTTATAAATAGGCGTAAAATCGAAATTATTATAGTACTTATTAAGAAAAACAATGTACATACGCTATACATCTGAGTATTTCTACTTAATTTTTAAATTATTGTGAAGCAAAATTTAAAGTGTATTCAATCGAAAAATCAGTACTTTTGCATACTAAGCAGGCCCACTGCGTGCTTGTCATCAATGCTGCCAACCAACTACATCTTTGAAACGAAGATACCGAATCATATTTAATCAGTCTGTATTCGTCTTAGGATCGCCTATTTCACCTTAGTAATAAGATTATCCTAAAATCCTAGTCATAATTCTTTTGGGATACATCCTGTATGGAAGAATCGCAAACGGAGATGACTTATAGAATTAAATATTTCACAAAGTTTATCCTCTATTTACTATTATCACTAATATAATGTTTTTCATGCCATCGTATTCTCTTCTATTGCTTTAAAAGTCACTTTCCTGCCAAGTATTCCGGTATGCTATCGCTATCGACTTCACTGAAAAAGATAAAATTTGAAAATAGTTACACAGTTTTTGGTTACTAACTGCAAAGACAATGTGACTATTAAATTTACTAGCAGACAACAACATAATTTCGTTTATACGTAACTAAATTATTTGTTTAGTAGTGACCCAATTTTGGCTTACAGTAATAACCTGCATGATTATATTTGATATTAACGGAAAGCTGAAAGCTCTTTAAATCTTTTTTCAAGGCGACATTTTCACTTTTGTATTTCTTTTCTTTGTTGCTGTTTTTACAAATTCATTTGTACTCTCGTGCACATCATTTTGCCAACAAAAATAGTATCTGAAGTGAACATTACTACCGGGGTTAGACTCAGAAATCAAAGGTTGTGGAACTTAACAAATAGACAATAAAATAAGAAAATCTTTCCAATATTCTAGCAAAAGGAAAAGCTAATAAACAAGACAGATTAGAAAAGTGCTTCCTAGGATAAGCCTTGCATATATCTTTGAATGCTCATTACATCTTAAACTTTAAATAATAATCAATTTCAAAGCAACAAAACCTCAATTGCTTCTTGTCTAAATAATTCGCCTATCTTCAAGGTTCACTGTTGTTAACAAAAATACGTTACTCTTATCAAAGCGTCCTTTTTAAAACTCTAGTAATAGATTCGTGAAAAACCCGAGATGCGCAAAAGATTTCCCAGACATTAGACATATATTGCAGGGAAAATCGGCGCGTTTGGATCGTTTAGTAAATTTAAAGACTGTTTTGCCGCCTTCGCGTATGTTTAATCTCATAAGACAGTCAAAGAGAGAGAAGTCCAACCTTAAGCTACCGCCGCAGGCGCTGTGTAGGAGAGTGGGGTCAGATTCGTATTTGTATTTAACTGTCTTACTTAGGTTAAAACAGAATAAATGCTTGGGCTACCACGGGTGGCTTTTTGGTGTCCGGAATCGAGCCATATTCGAATTTAGTTCTCTTCGAAGGTTAATTGAGAGCAAAGTCCAATTCGTACTCGTACTTAATCCTACTTAGTAAGAAGCTTAGACGAGGGTGAAGCTCATGTATGGACCAACGCAGGTGTCATGTTGGAAGGTATGTTTTGTAGAAAGAAAAGCTGGATTTGTTTTCGAATCGTTGGTATCGGGTGGCAACCTGTATTTATATTTAGCTCTCTTAAGAAGGTTAATACAGACCGTAACTAGACCGCTGTTCTTGTTCTGTTCTTTTAAGACAGTATCTAAATAGAAAACGACGCCCAATCGTGGACCATCATAAGTGGTCCAATTATTTCTCAGTGGCTGCCCCAGGCTGCCTCATCAGTTTCTAGTCCAAGAGGATTTAAAGACAAGAAACATTTTTGCGCAACATGACCAGGCACCCTACTGAAGCTGGCGTGCTGACGTAGGCTGCTCCTAGAGGTAGGCAGCGCAAAGATGCAACAGTTTAATTCGCATAATGCCACTCTATCTACTCAGTTGTATGTCTACTTAAAGTCAACAGATGTTATGTAGGTTTACGTTGAATTCATAACTGTTTTCAAGTAAAGATTTCAGAGTAAATATTTGATAGTGCTGCTATGTATTTTGCAGATTTACTTTCTGTTGATGTAAGTACTCAATTATACTTAATTACATTCTACGTTTAACGGTGAGATTTTCTTATGTAATGCAATCTTCCACTAGTGCATCGCCACTGTAAGTAGTTCGGCAGTAAACATTTCTTTTTCTTGTGTTTTGTATACTTTTTTAAACCCTTCATTGCTTTTCAGCATCTTTTACGGTAAGCACTTTCATAATTGTGTTTACTTAAATTTCTTTACTAATTTACAGCTTCTCTGTGAAAGTTATCTTGTGTAAGGTAGTTTGTTGTATTAGCATTCTGTTCCTTTTATTCCGTTTGATCTTATATAATACACTTTACTCAAGAACAGCTCGATCTTCAATCTCAATCTTGTACCTCTCCTCAAGTTCCAACAGTACCCATCTTCTTTTTACTTACTTTTATTTTCTTAAATGACGCAATAAGGGAATTTTTTTACAGTATCTTCCAGGAGACCTTTTCCTTGTGTTCCATCTTCTTTTTATATATCATTTTCTTATAGGAATTCATAATCTTGTTCAACCTTGCTCCTTTTCTTGTTTTGTAATAAGCTTATCTTGCTTTTCACGCCTTTTTTATAGTATTAGTAGGGTCCTCGCTCTGCCACGGATACTGTTGTCCTTTAGTTGTTAAGGAACCAGTAACCATTTTAGGGACTGAAATGCTTACAGCATACTATGTATGGTTGTTAATGTGGAAATGGTGAAACAATTTTGGCGTTTTTTGTTCTTCTGTGGTGGCGACAGCGTTGTTGATTTGCATGTTTTGACTGTCATGCGAACGATCTTAGTGCTCGTGGTATCTTTTTCTTCATTCTGGCAGCTCCCAGACTTTAGGAGTAGGGACAGAACAGAAGAGAAAACAGAAGATCTGAGCTTTTTAAGAACACATCATCGTAGGGAACGCCCAAGTAGTGTAATGTGTTGCCAGTGTATCAGCTTTTTATATAAAAGGTATGACTATTGTAATGATCTCTCTTCTTGACACTTACCTGGCAAACTTTTTGAAATTATTTGTTACAATATTGATATTTTGCCATGTATATGAAGAATGTGATTTCCTAAAAGGAAAAGAAAAATTATGTGTCTATTTTGCGGAAAGATTTTGTCGATAGCATCGTCGTTGACGGATTTTGCGTTTCAGGATTTCTTACCTTTCAAGTTATTGAAAGTTACTAAAATAATGTAAAGTAAGCAGGTAGATGTCTCAAGAGTTTAAATTGAGCATTATCAGTAATAATTCAAGCTCTTATGGACTGTTGCTTTCCTCTAGTAAGACAAAAGTCTAATCGTTAATTTTATTTTTCTCTTCTTGATACAGTAGAAATTTTTAGTAAAACAGCCTGTCATCAAAACTCCCTCAAGCTTCCGAGAAATTGTACCGTTGATGTCCGTTGAAGAATTTTTGGCTGAAATTTATATCAACGGGAATAAGGTGGTCAATAATATCTTCGATTTATGCAAATCAAAAACAAAATTACCATTTGATATCTCTTACCTACCAATTAGAAGTTTAAAATAGAATTATGTCATGTAGTACCCAAGACATCATATGCTTCCCATACAATGAATACAGAAACTTCTTGAAAAGATACAATGGTTTCATGTGGGTGTTATTTTCTGGATGATTCTCTCTTTATCTCATTTAAGAGTGTTGATCGCCGAATGGATACTTATAAAGTAAACTAACCTTTCTAATCTGCTTTGGTACAATGCATATATGTAGAAACATTAATTTTTACTCAAGTAAGAATTTACTAGCTCGGTTGGTAGGGCATTGATCTGAAGAGTCAGTGGTGTGGGCTCAATCTCTACGCAAAATCTAATTTTTGCATTATGTTCATACAATAATATTTACCTTAATAGTATTGAATTTCACTTCAGTAGTTGCAGTAGGTATTTTGAACAAGATCAGTACCACATCAGTGCTTCTAAATCTTTTTTATTGCAAATATTGCATCATTTTAGTTTTCGTTGTGCTGGTTATAGCAATTTAGTTTCATACCATTTAATGATATAAGTAATCTGTTCTGTCAGTCGCTATATTAGTCTCTTCTCATCTTCTTGTAACTTATTTAAATCCAAACTTCCTACTCCAACCTACTTATAACACATGGGCTGAAAAGTCCCAGGCCTAACAAAGAAAACAGGTTTTTTTTGTTCAAAATTAGCTTTATTCATCAACGTAATTTCCATCAAGAACAACGCAATCATTCCAGCGCCGCTCTAACATTTCAATACCACTTTTGTAGAACGATTTATCTTTTGCCTCAAAATAGGACTCAGTTTCAGCGATAACCTCTTCATTCGAGCGAAATTTCTTACCGGCAAGCATTTTTTTTAGGTCTGCGAACAGCCAGTAGTCGCTGGGAGCCAAATCTGGCGAATACGGTGGATGTGGGAGCAATTCGAAATTCAATTCATGTAGTTTTGCCATTGTTTTGATTGACTTGTGACACGGTGCGTTGTCTTGATGAAACAAAATTTTTTTCTTTGCCATATGCGGTCGTTTCTTTGCAATTTCGGCCTTCAAACGCTCCAATAACGCTATATAATATTCACTGTTGATGGTATTTCCCTTCTCAAGATAGTCGATGAATATTACACCACGCACATCCCAAAATACCGAGGCCATAACCTTTCCAGCCGATTGTTGTGCTTTCGGTCGCTTTGGACGAGGTTCACCAGTTGCTGTCCACTCAGATAACGATCGTTTTGATTCCGGAGTGAAGTGATGGATCCATGTTTCATCCATTGTCACATATCGACGCAAAAATTCCGGTTTGTTACGTTTAAACATGGCCAAACACTGCTCAGAAACATCAACACGTTCTTGTTTTTGGTGAACAGTGAGCAAACGCGGCACCCACTTTGAGCAGAGCTTTCTCATAGTCAAATGCTCATGCAATATAAAGCCTACACGTTCTTTTGATATCTTTACGATGTCAGCTAACTCACGCAACTTCACTTTTCGATCATTCAAAACGATTTTGTGGATTTTTTTGATGTTTTCTGGTGTTACCGCCTCCTTTGGACGTCCACTGCGTTCTGCATCATCGGTGTCTCTACGACCACGTTTGAAGTCAGCAAACCAACGTTTTATTGTTGTTTCTGATGGAGCGGAGTCCCCATAACACTTTTCAAGCCATTGCTTCGCTTGAACGGTATTTTGTCCCATCAAGAAGCAGTGTAAAATTAAAACACGAAATTTTTTTTGATCCATTGTTTTGAAAATAACAAAAGTAGCGTCACTCTTAGCACAATAACTCACAAAATAATGAATAGAATATCATGAAATTTTAACAGCTGTCTTTTGAAGGTTAGTACTAACTGAAAAAGCGGTGAATGCAATAAAACTAGCGCCATCTATTTGTTAGGCCTGGAACTTTTCAGCTCATGTGTTATATTATTTTCCCTGCTTGGCTTGGTAAATAGTAATTAAACGCTATCAATTTATCACACACATTTTATTTAGAATAATAAAAATAACAACTCGATGAATCATGCAACTTTTTGCTATTCTACTTCAGAAATTCGGCTTTTAATGAGTTCTTGTCTGTTAAAGCAAGTACCGTACCAATTTCAATTTTCTCTTCAAAAGGTATAATTTTAGTAAAAAGGAAGAACTGAGAATTTAAGTTTTTAATGATGAAGAAGAAAACACACGAGAAATCAAAAAGCACCTTTAGCTCCCATTACCTAGTTCGCAAAAGCCAAAACTCAATTTTGTAACGCGAATTTTCAAATGAATCGTGTAGGTATTAAAAGATTACGTTATCTTACCAACGGTCAGTAATTCTAATTCGTTTCACGTAGGGACATCTCGACGACGTTCCACCCAGTATACAATAAAAGTTACATTGTAGGTGATTTAAGTAATTATCAAAACAAATTAACATTGTGAAAACCATGAACTGTGATCGGTTCTTTCGGGATGATTTTTTTATTTTTTTGTTTTTCTTTAATTAAACTTCTTCAGGTGTCTTTGATTCCGTACGCGTTACTAATAGATTAGTACTTAATTACACCCACATAGTAATATTTTTCCAAGAGAATGAAAACATGAGTGAGTATAAAATAATCGATTAGTGTTATAACCAACGATTAACATAGTTTTCTCCACTACCTGCGCAAATATCTCGAACAATGCCTACTCTGCCCACGAGAGATTGGATTCGCTTCATTAACAAACAGGGAAAAGTCGTAAAGTCTACAAAGTTTATATTTAATGAGATATAGGACAGTACATAACGATTATAATAATCACCACTATAAATACAAGTCCGCTGTTGTTTTAGTTATATAAATGTGCATAACGAATTATGTTATCACTCATTGTTTTACAGTTAACTTTTATCAACAGAACGCGCTATCAAGGTATAGCTCAGGTGAAAAATGAAACTTGCATATCTATATAAACAATAATTATTTCTTTTCTCTTTCCTCTTAAGTTTATGTGTTAATTGTCGTTTTATAATCGTGTGAAAACTCTGAAATGCATTTCGAATGTTACACTCGTATCTAGGACACCCTATTACAATCAAAGACGCACAAAAACGTTTCTCAAAATAAAGTTCCTGCACCTAACATATTCTCCCTTTGATGTTAATTAAATTCAATCTAATTAAAACAACTTTTTTATATATTTACATTCTCGGCGTTGACAAGTTAATTTAATTAAAGCGTTTAACTATAAACGGAATGGTTAGACTGGGGTGTTTGTTTCAGTGCAGGAACCATGGATAATTTACCGTCTACAATTTCAGGCTTTGTGACTTAGAAAATTTTAACAAACACGAACTTCTTTGAACCTGACGGATTTGATTTATCGTTAATGGCTAGAGAGAGTTATATTTAAATAGTTATTCTAATGTTAACACCGTCATAATTTTCGTCGCCATGTTCTATCAATAAAGTATTACGTTGTTATTGACAGTAAAAGAGGTGCAATAAATTTATAAATAGGACCATAAAAGACCATTCTTTCAGCTGTTACATCTGAATGGCTTATTTGATAGGTTTCACGTTGGCAGAATGCTATTTTTCTCTTATTCTAAATACCATTTTAGCATTAATGCATAAATTATAGTAACTCTAGATATTGTGATAACTGCAACACTTTGTGGTGTTTACTATCTTGGACTAAAGTGCAGTGTTTTTTTCTCGTCATAAAAAGTTGTAAAATCTTTGGAAATATCTTTGTAAAAAGTAACAGCAGTAATATTGCTATGCCTACGCCTCTTATGTATTTTCTTATCTAATCTAACAAGAGAGTTTAATTAAGTTCTCGAATTCGCAATAATAAATTCACATATTTTACAGATTAGGATTATTTTAGGATTATTTTTGCCATTAAGGTTAAATCCTGCTGTGATATTGGAATAAGATTTGATAAATTCATAGCTACTAAATCAATGTGTAGGTGACAATTCGTTCAACTTACTTTACCACAGAAAAGTCTTTTCATTCTCGACAAGTCGCCAAGTATTATGATAGCACAGTTCATTAAATAGGTAATCACTTCATCAGCATAACAATCAAACTCAAGTCATTTTCAACGATACTTCAAGGACGAAGAAATATTTTAATTAACAAGCATTTTTATGCTGATGCCAAATCTCACATCCCCCTTGAATTTAAGTAACCTCAGTCTTTACTTGAATTCTGAAATACTTGCAAGTATTTAAAAAGCAAGCAATTTATCATTTATATTTTAAACTATAAAAACAACAACCAAAAAACCAATTACAACTGGATTTTAGACCAAGAGTCTACTACAGATTTGATTACTTCATTGCGCTATAACACAATGCCTTGCATTTTATCTTAAGTAAGGTAAGTCGCTGTAAAGTGTATGTATGTACTAGGAACAAAAATGTAAAAATTATCAATTTAGATAACCTAATTCAAAACGATTATCATGGAAAAGTTATTCAAATTCAACGCTCACCATTAGAATTTTTCAAGCTGTAGGAGATGCAATGTAGACTAAATAGGGACAAAGTTGCGTAGTTGGGTGCTTAATAATCATCTGAAGAGAAGTCCGATCTAGCTTCCTTTGCTTTTTACATAACCTTAAAAAGAGAATTTATCGATTTTGGTTTTTTGGCGATAACTTCTTTATTATTGGAAATTTCTAAAATCAGATAAAACACTCTCAGACATCGTTTTATCTGTACTACTTGACGCCTATTCAAATTTTCATATGACGTTTCATGTTTCCAGAACTATCATCAAGTGCATTTTTCCTTATGGACGTAAATTGCATTTTGCTATTGAAGACTACAGGGGAAAAACGATCTAAGTCACATTTTGATACTTTTGAGATAAACGCATTTGAAAGTTTCAAGATACACAGTAGAGAGGATATTCAATATAATGCATCCAAATACTTTTTTATTGAAAGTTACATACATAGTCAACTATTATTTCAGGTTGACAACTTAATGAAAAATTCTGAATACTCATGAGAAAAAAAAAACCTAAAGTTGCTGCAATTCATTGTATCGAAAACTGATCTAAGTCCATGTGAACCAATCCAAGTCCACGCAAATGGCAGGCTATTCGTGATGTAAATAATAAGTTTCTATTAGCTTTACAGAGAAACCTAGTTTAATTGATGTCCTTTACCAAATAGGGATCATCTAATTGGGCATTGTTTGCTACACAAGGCAAATTAGTGTAGAAGTTTTGCAGAATCCAGAAATTGTAATTGTTCATACTTTAGCTTCGTTAAAGGAATTGCGCCATTGTACAGATAATTTGGTGATTTATTCCTTGAGTGAAGGTTTGAAGCTATGATAACAAAGCTTGACCCGGCTGGCTCTCGCTTCCATAGTTTGCAAATGTTGACTGCTTATCACAAACTCTTTAATAGGCCTTGTCGGAAGAGGCAAAGTTCTTTATAAATAGGTGGTAGAAATTTTGTTCAAGCGTGAAAGACATTTGTTGTGCATTTGACTACAATTAAAGCAGTTGTCTTAATTCTAGCCGATTTGAACACCTCGACCCATTGACTGGGAACTTCCACTCGAGACTTTTGTTTGACGAGAGCAGTCTTTATCGCATTTAAGGTACGAATGGCCTCGAATGGAAAATGTGATTTTCACTCCATCAAACCTTCGTTTATGGTAAATAAGATAGTGTAAAAATGGGATTACTGTGAAGTTCTTATTCTGCGCGGCGAAAGAATCACAGAATATTTCCAAAATTCTCACAGATGGTGAGAGCACATTGAAGCAAAAATGGTAGCACCTTTTTTTGCTGTACTCTGGGTAGAAAATAGCTTCATTGTTGGACAACTGATGAATATTAAAGCTGATGAAAGTCAGTTATCTTTTGTAGTAGACATCATTCGTAGTGATATTCGGAACAGGAAAATTTTTCGAAAAGTCCATGGTGATTGCTTCCATATCTAGATCTCTTTCTGGAAATTCGCTTTCTATTGTAGAATGCAGCTGCTTTCAGGTAATGAACTCTGTTCTCGGTTTTTAGATCACTAATTTGTTTTTGCAGCAGTAACTTTACCTTATTATCAGCCGTACTGCTGAATTTGGCTTCTAATGATTTATTTGACTTTCATTATGTTTGTACGTTACACGTACCACACGTGTTAAAAAGTGAATAGCCAAAACTTAAAATTGAAATCTTTTACGAAGATTGTCCTATATGACTCATAAGATATTGAATTTTCTGGGAACTTTTCCCCATACATCGCATGCATTTTTTTGACACTGAGCTCACCCAAGAGAGAAAGAGAGAGTTTTGATGATTTATTCCAACTGTAGTGTGATTTTCTATCTTTGAATGAGCTTATGTAACTACGAGCACATTCAATCAGTTCAGGTTTCAGTTTATGTGTGCGAGTCTTATGTTTACTTCTCATATCAATGCAACTGTGACCATTATTTTTCAAATATTTCTTCAAAGTTATAAGACGCCAATTTGTGATTCCATAGAGTGCTATGAAATCTTTCTGACAAACTATAATTTCTTTCAGGCTTTTATCCTGCATGATTCTTACTTTGTAGATATAGAAGTTTTCTCTCAGTAGCGCACTCATTTTCTCTTGTCTTGGTCTTCTTCTCTTTATGTCGTGGAGTCTGATCAACCTTCACAAGTAATTGGTTTTATCATCGTGCTAAGACTGGTGATGAGTTTACGTCGCTTCTTAGCTGAAATAACCTCAAAGTCACGTAATTCTCGACAGCCACATGGTTCACCTGTATCAAACGTGTAATTAACTAAATAATTTTGCAGCATCACTTATACGCCCAATAACTTGTTTCTTTTTACCGCTTCTCAAAATGCTATCATCACTAGAATCCGACATCGCATAAAAACAATAACGTCGCACTTCAGTGACAGCGTCTTGATAACTAAACAAAACATCTGGAGGTTCTGCTGTAAAATGAGACTGATGGTGTCTGCTGTGGACTTTGATCGTTCTTGCGTGCATTACATGTGACTTACATTGCTCTTCCAAAGTACACCATTTGATTATCGTTGTTTATTGTGGACTCTGATCGGTAGTGCGCTAAGGATCCATGTACACAACAAATTATCAGTTAGTAGCTACCAGTTTGTAGTGAAATCTCAATTTTGAATTTTTTTAACTTGGATCGTTCTTCCCTCGCAGGGTTCTATTGTTTCATAATTTTATGTAAATTTCATCATTATTTCGGGAACACCCTGTGATATTAAAACGGAATTTTCAACATGACTTTTAATCTTTGGTGTCTATTATTGTGTGAATTTCCAAGATTGATACCGTCATCATGATTGGAGAAGTTAGAATGATACAAGCAATATAAGCATATTGACGAATCTCTGTTATGTCATAAAAAAAGAAATAAATACTTCATTTTATAAAGGTTGATATGTTTATCAATATTATACTTAGGATTCTTTCATGTTTTGTTTAGAATATTGTGCAAGCAAGCTTAACTTCAGGTAGTTCCTCCTATCGTTTCATCTGGACATCAAAATTAAAATTCCTCAAGGATAATTTAGCGATTTATAATTTATCGTATGAGGGTTTATTTTGCACTAATCTTTTACACTAAATGTGAATTTTGGATCAGATTTTATTTGTAATCCCAGTTGTAGGAAATTCTTTGCGAGAAGTGTTGAGAAGTCAAATTAAGAACTAAGTAATAAAATTCATAAAGCTTACTTTTTCTTAAAAATCAAGTTTCTCAATCGTTATAATTATAAACATAATTAGTATTGACGCCATATAAGAGCTACTTTTAATTTCGAAAAGTTATGATTTGTTTCAGTTAACGAGATGGTGTAATAATAATAATACTAAACTACCATGAAAGATTTTCAATACTTATGTGGAAGGTGTACTTATACTCGGATAACTACATTTATTGTAATTTTGTTCAAAATCCTTTTTATTCTGCTATGATGCACCTATATCGGCATACCGCTGTAGTCATGTCACAACTAGTCGCTGCAGAAAGGTGTATATTGGAATTTATTTTAGAATACAGATAAAAAATTGCAAACGATCAAACCAAATTTGAGAAAAGGGTGAAGAATGAATGCAACCTCATTCTGTCAGATTCAATACTTTATTAAAGTAAACCATTCTGTGATAATGAAAACAATTATGCATACCCATTGCTCAGCTTCTTACAGACTTGACGGGTTGTTGCGGTTCTAACATAGACGTCCGCCTAGATAAGTGGGTTTAGAGCTGGGAGACTTACAATTTTATGTAGATTCCGAATCACAGAAGCTATGGTCTTCTCCTCTGTGCAATATTCTATTTATTATTATTACCGCCAAAACAAATGCGAATTGGCAGCTGCATTGTCTTGAATATTTAATGTTCCCTCAGGATAGAGAATCCGGACTACTGGACGATTATATTACCTAATGGGGCAGCATTATTGCTAAATTATGCTCAACTAAATCAGCAATGTACCTTGAGTTTATGAAAATAAAACTATTAATAACAGCAAAGCAATCTCTGAATATGTGTCATTTTACCAACTGTTCTTCTGGTGTGTCTAGCACACAATTAAAATAATAATAAAAAAAAAAGAGAAAAAGACATTAATTTCTCTTTATCCTTTGTGGACCTCGAAGGTTGCTGTACCGCCAGCGCCATTAAAATAATACGCCATTGTTGTTATAATAAAATTTTTACAACCACCTTGAATTAAAAGTGCTAGCGATAATAACCTAGAGATTTTTTATTTACCTATCATTTATATTTTAAAAACAACAAACTATTGTCCGAAATCACGTCATTTGTCAAAACTGGCGACGATTTCAACCGTGTTAACATCATATACTCATTCACGCTCTACAATATCAAAACATATAAAGGCCATTCATATTATGTTAAAAGCTACTATAAAGCTTTTAAATATTAAGAGAACATTCCTTAAATGCCAAATGTTCTCCAGAGAGGTGTATACTGGCAGGTTTTGGCTGTTTGACAAATCTTGATTTCTTTTTTTATTTAAAGTCCAAAACACGAGTGTTAAGTAAGTAAGATTAGGGCAACTAAACTTTTTCGGAGTTCCCTTCCTGGTTCATTTTAGAATTACTAGGTAATTGTTTTGGAAATCGCTTATTGTGTTGGAAAAAGTGTTAGTTCAAATCCAACACTGAGAAGCTCAGACCTTATCTTTCCAATAGTTATTTTTATTAATTATCTTTCTTAGATTGTATTTGCTCTTCTGTTAATAAGTCAATGTGGAATAAACAGAGAGCATCTCTGGATAATTGGTTTCAACATTCGACGTCACGCTACTTGAAAACGGGTTCCATCATCAATGATCAGATCTAACGCTCTTCTTTACTCTTGATGCCTATGTGCGATGCATATACAGCATACTCCTTGAACAGATCATGAACATAACATAATTAATTAGATTTCCAGGCAATAATAAATATTGCAATTTATATTAAAAAATCTCAGGCTGCGAAGAATATCTTCTATCTCTAGTGCGCGGGTAAAAGGACATAAGTCAAAAACCACAAATTTCCGATATTAATTTTTGAAACTTAAAGTCAGTCTGTAAAATCTAATATTAAATGCATTATTAAAATAAAAATTATAATTGAGGTTTTAATCTTTCTGAAATTGTGGAAGTTAGCCTGACTTAAGTCCAAAGAATCATTAAGAAAATGCCATAATGTCCTCTCTGCTATTCTTTTATTTTAAACAAACAATAAATAAACACCAAGCTTCGATGTCTGAAACAAAAACTGCCAAATCAGCGATTGGATAATGTCGTAAGGTTTGTGTAAAAGTTTTTATACACTTCAGGAACTAATAAAAGGAAGTTCTGGCAAGTGCACTTTTTTCTCGGCGGAAATGAATGAAGGTCCATTGCTATATTGTGCTTTAAGTTGTAATTCCCTCGAACAACCACGTCTGTTAACATCAATTTCTTTAAATTCTTCTGTTTTGTCTAAACTATTCTAATCTGCTTTGTATATTTAAGCATTCTTGAAACTTAAACCCTTCTCCTCCACAATTTTCGGTCTTTTAACAAACTCTGTTTTTAGTAAGTTGGCAAAGTCATAAAAATCATCTTAATCTAACTAAATGGTATGTTTTTGTTAATAAAACAAATTAACGCAGTCCAGTCATGGGTATGGAATATTTTCATACCTGTCTTTTTTTCTGCTTTACAAATAGGGAATGATCATCATCACATTCCATATGTGAATGCCCAAACAGTTTCATGACTGCAGGAAACATCGCTGCGACATGGATGTTTTTATTCTGACCAATAATGCATGTAACAGAATAAAAAATAATTTTTTTAACTACTAGTGGCAAACTCACTATTTCTTTAAAAAGCCATGCTGCAATCCCATTTGCACTTCGCATTGCAATCGATTAGTGCCACAAATAGTAGGATGCTGAACCAAAAGCTCCATCGTGTATCGTAAAATTAAGTCCAGTATTTGCATTTATAAAAGAATACCGTTGTTTCCAAAAATGGGTTGGTAGACACTGTTGTACTATCGGGGCATAAAAAACTGGAACACCACACAGGTTTTAAAATTACCCTTTGTAAATTTGTCTTTCAGTTTAAAAAAGTATTATGTTCTGCATTTACCTGAACAAAGAATGAGTTTCGGTTTAACAGTAAAGCCATAAATAACTTCAATGGAGTTAATTCTTAGAAAAGAGAAAGTGGTGTTGCAATTTTCAGTATTCAAAAAGAATCTTGTAATTCCCAAATAAATGAACTCCCTTTTTCTAGAATATTCAGTTTTTTAAATGTAATATTAGTGAAAACTACCCCTACTTTTGCTACAAGATACTAATTAGTAATTGTTATTCTGATATTTTGTTTATTATAATGTAGGATATTTGCTGTTATAGAACAACTTTTCTTTAACATAAAAAAAACTTCGAAATGGTTTATGATTATATAATTCTAAAATATTTTGTATAATTACGCTATTTAGTTAATGATGTCATTTACTGCCAAAATATTTACAATCTAACAAAAACCATTTTTCAAGCTAGGTATATGCTTTATTCTCAAAATGTTTCCTTTTGTTGCTGGTATTTACGAACTACTACAAGGGAGTAAGATAAGTACCTTATTCATTGGACTGACAATTCACCTTAAAGCCTGATGCAAAAGAGAAAAATTTTGTTAAAACCGACGCATCACAAGACAAGTGTGCCTCGGGTTTTTTTGCTGATAGTACATCAAAAGAGTAACCATTAATAGAGTGATCATTTTGGCAAGATCCTTATCCTTGCATTTGAAAACATTTTCAGCTTCCTAATGATATGATTTATTTGTCGTTCTAACCTTGTTTTCTTTTTCAGCTGGATCATTACAGATTTTGAGTTGCATTTTTAAAACATCACATTTGTGACATGTATTTGTTTTCGGAATTTTAAAGGCTAATTTTAGTTTATGAAATTCGAAATTATATATTCTTCTTCCAACGGGATTAGGAGTTGTTTCGCAGTGTAGCTGATACATTTCTAAAAGATTCAAATCTGAAGGTAAATACTGTTTATCATTAACATGTCTTGTGTAATGGCTTTCATATTTGAGAACAGAATTGATATGGTTTTGCACTTCTATTATCTTTTTGGCCGGTATTTTGTTTGGAAGTTCATGCTTACCAAGTTCATACGGCTTAACAATCCCTGATGCTACAACTTTTTTTGGCTAATGTGTTTGTAATAAATTTGTACGATTGTTGCTTGGAAGCACCCTTTTGCATACTGTACACCGTCAATTTCGAAATTATATTGGTATCGTAAGTAACATTTTGTTCTCTTGGATTGTCTTTATTTCTTATGCGTTGAGTGTGAATTTCTCTTTGTTCTCAATTTTCTTATATAACTATCCCTTTTCTCAGAGTTACCTAAAGCCCAATATTTCGAAAAAAATTGTTTGTCTTAGTTCTTTCATTTACTACATTTCGGCAATTTTCTCAACGCACGCTTTATTTGTACGTTTCCTTTAGCAGTATCATATTCTTGGCCCGATCGACGTTTTATTTTTCTTCCTTCTGGTAGCTTTCTAGCATGTAGTTTAGACAGTTTTCTTTCTACTACATGCTATTTTTTGTTCTATACCGATCTCTTCTCTACTTTCACAATTTTTTTCTTCCACCGTTTCCCAGGTTGTTCCTTTTCCTTTTCTTCTTTGTTTTGATTTTTGTCTGCTATATCGTGATTTACTATCGCTTGCAAAAAGTTTTCGTTACCTTGGTTTAAATGTCCCTTGCCGGTGTTCTTTGATTTTTCAGCTTTCTTAAAATGTTTTTTATCTTTGTTACCTCTCTGGAAAAACTTTTTTAAAATGTTTTTCTCATTGTTAAGTTACTATCACTTTCACTTCCGTTTTCAGAAATATTTGTATGGGATGGTTCATGGTTCATGGGTGTCATAACTATCGAAATAATTATGATCATTTGATATCGAAGGTTTTGGCTCTTAAACAAAAACCATTTATCAGTAAAAAAACTAACTTTTAGAGCAAAATTGACTACATTCGTAAAATCATTCTGTAAACTATTTTTTTATTTAGATAGCTGATATTTGTTTTACAAAAGTTAAATTTAACATATCTGACTTAAAACTTTTATTTAACCCAAACTGCTTGAAACATGCTTGCCATCAGAACCACTGAATTTACAGAAGGCTATGGTATTTGTCGCGATCTCCCATTATCACTGTTTACCAGCTCTATAACACAGTTTGAAAATAACAATAAAAATACACCGTTCAGTGACAAACATTACACGTAATATTTTGGTTAAAGATGCTTAAATGTCTCAATAAAAATGTAAACAATATTATTCTTTTTGATCAGATGGTCACAAAGGCCTATGTCAACTTACCTACTTTTGCCCGTCGAATGTCAACATAATACCTCATCTACAGAATCCTTCATTATTGACATTGACTTACGTTGCTTTAACCAAACGAAACTACAAGAAATTTTCTATTAGGCGATGTACTTAAGTCAATTGTTTTTTGACTTATATCCTTTTACCCGCGCACTAGAGCTATAGTCTATTTATAAACGTTCTACACCTGTTTAACTTCAGATTGGGAGCAATCAACTTTAAAATGGAAGCAATCAGTCTCAAATTGGAAATAATCAGTTTCAAATTGGGAATAATCAGTTTCAAATTGAGACTAATCCACTTTAAATTGAAATTAATTAAGTTTAGACTATACCAGGTGTATACCTATGAAATGAGACTTTCAGCTATTAGTCCACAGATGTCGCTAGGAGTATTTTTAAACTGTCCCAAATGTCTTATTTTTTTCGTCTGTCATTTGTCAACAATATTCAATTCATTGTTTGTGATGTTTCATACAACAACGCATTTTTTTCGCTCTTAAAAATGTCGAATTTCGTGCCTTCAAACTACGATTTGCGGACATCGTTGATTTTCTGTTATCAATTGAAGAAAAACGCTTCTCAAGCTCATCAAATGCTTATAGAAGCTTACGGTGGACATGCTCTAAGCAGAGCACAGTGCTTCAGGTGGTTTGAAAAATTCCGAAGTGGTGATTTTAGCGTGGAGAACGAGGAACGTGGCCGGCCACCGAAAAAGTTTGAGGACACCGAATTGCAAGCATTGTTGAATGAAGATGATGGTCAAACGCAAGAAATGATGGCAGAGCAGTTGGGAGTGACCCAAAAAACCATTTGCAAACGTTTGAAAGACATGGGCATGATTTTAAAGGTCGGAAGATGGGTGCCGCATGAACTGACTGAAAGGCAGCAAGAGAACCGAAAAACCACTTGTGAAATGCTGCTCTCCCGGTTCAAAAGGAAGTCTTTTTTGCATCGAATCGTTACGGGTGATGAAAAATGGGTGTATTTCTCCAATCCCAAGCGTAAACGATCGGCCACAAGCCAAAATCAACGGCCAAACCAAATCGCTTCGGCCGCAAGGCAATGCTGTGCGTTTTCTGGGATCAGCATGGTATGATTTGGTACGAGCTATTAAAACCAAGTGAAACAGTTGACGGTGCACGCTACCAACGACAATTGGCCGATTTGAACAGCGCTATACACCGAAAACGCCCAGAATATGCCGATCGGCGTCACAAAGTAATTTTTCTTGATGACAATGCACCACCACATCGAACAAGAGCGACCCGGGAATTGGTGGAGACGTACGATTGGGAACCGCTGGTGCATGCGGCTTACTCACCAGACTTGGCGCCTTCCGATTATCATTTGTTTGCATCGATGGGCCACGCACTTTCCGAGCAGCGCTTCAATTCTCACGAAGAAGCCAAAAAATGGCTCGATGATTGGTTTGCGGCCAAAGACGGCCAAATTTTTGGTGCGGCATTCACAAATTGCCTGAGAGATGGGTAAAATGTGTCGCTAGCGATGGCTATTATTTTGAAGATTAAATTTGTAACCATTTTTTGTTAATAAACGTTTAAAATTGAAAAAAAAAGTCTCATTTCATAGGTATACACCTATGTACATTTTCAACTTGATACAGAGACCATCAATTCCAAATTCAGAACAATCAGTCTTCAACTGGACTAATCAACTTCAAGTAGAGACTAATCGATTTTAAACTGAGATCAGTCACTTATAGTGATCTAGGTAATATTTATTTTCTTCCTAAACTAGGTAATAAATATTATTGCCCTGTTGAAACCATGACAACTAATAAACAAAATGTAAGGTCCACTTACAGTTTGAGTATTTTGTTAATAATGGTCAACTTAGGTAGTTGAAAGATTAATATTTCTCTCTAGATAATGGCAAAATAGTTAAATAAATAAATAAAGCGAACAGGATACAAAATTGCAGGTATAATAAAGTAAATATGAAGGGGTGCAACCAGACCAGTAGCTGTTTATAGCTCCTTAAAGGTCAATGGAGAGCGCAGTCCTACCCGTGCTCTATTTAGTTGCTTTAAGAAAGTTAATGGGGGGCGAAGCCCGACCTTGTGTCACCAAAGCTGGTTCCTTGAGTGTCGCAGTTCAACAGGTGTTTGCTCGTATTTAGCTTTCTTAAAATGGTTAATGGAAAACGCAGCCCACACTGTTTTGAAACAAAAATAACCATGACTAGTGCTCGCCGCAAGCGGCCAAATCCGTTTCTATTCCAAGAGAGATAAAGGAAGAGAAGCGCTTCGGTTACCAAAGCCGACGCGCAGGCATGGAGAGAGCCTAGAGATGAAGCAGCAAAACGGAGTTTCATTTTTGATCATCTTTTGATCTTCATTTAATCCTTCTTATTTTATATTAAGCTTTCTCAATATATTGCAGTAAAGTCAAGCCAACTGAAGAGCTAGGACAACTCGAGATGTCTGAGTAGCTTGAGTTTCTAAAGGGCCGAAAGGCTGAATAACAATCAGTGGAAAGCTCAGTATCAAAGAGATAGGTTCAAAATCAAGAAAACAGATTTTAGTCTCTAGTTTTATAAGAGTCTTAATCTAAATTTGTTTATTTCATGCATGCGGTATTGAAAGCGGACACAGGGATCATATCGGAAAGTATTTTAAGCAGATTATTTCATCTGCATGTACCCAGGGCCTATGTCAATATTCCTGTTAAGGTAAAAAAAAAATGCTTCGAAAATATTAAGAAATACTGCCCTAAACGAAGGCAATTTATAAGTTTATGTTACCTAATTACGTTCTTTAGAAGTGAAGCAAAAGTAAAGATTTCCATTATTCAGAATATTTTACGCCCATATTGATACATACTTAAATGGCGTTAGTATTTGACAGTCTTCTCACTGGCCCTGGTACTTACCCAAAATATGCCAAATAATTTAAAGAGTTTTTTTATTATTCCTTTGTGTGTTAACACTAACCACTAGAAATTGATGATGGCATAGAAGTATTTAAGTTAAGTATTGTAGTGTTTTTTTATTACGATCAAATATTTTACAAGGCAAAAATCAAACTCTTAATCGAGACTGTAACTACCTGTCCACGTAACGGTTTTGATTTTGTTTAAACCAGACACCGATGGAGAATTTTTACCTGTAACTATAGCGGCGATTTTTCCTTCAGAATCAATTTCCCGTCAAGATAAGGTGTAAAATCCATAAATTACCTTAAACAATTAAATTGCAGGTTTTGACTTTAGTTTTATTTATTATATTTGAATTACCACTACTCTTACTTATAATAAATGCTAGAATTTCAAATAGGCACACAAAACATTTCGCCACCGTCCAATTACAATCACCTATTCTCGCATTTGTTACGGGGTGAATTTGAACGTGCTTGAATCTCGGTTAACTCAATTTATTACAAACCATTCTACACCTTTATGCTACACGATATGCGGAATGCAGACATTTTTCAAAAAAGAATTTCGAAACTATTGAATGACTAATTACTGTTAAATTAAATTTATAAACTTTCTCTAGCCTAGCTTGCTTCTGATAATTATCAAAAAAACCTATTTCTAAGTTCAAGAATCTATAAATACTATTATGAACTTTAAGCTAACACGCCCTGAAACTCCCATATGTTAAATTTTCGCTTCGAATATTTCTCACACGTGACCAAAGTGCTCGGTCAAAATGTCAATTACCGTTTTGGTTATGGCAAGTACGAGGGTTTGTCGAGGGTGCTCCTTCCTTAAGTAATTTTAAATAGATGTCAAAGGTATCTGTTTAAGCATTCTTGGGTGTGTAACCTCGTGCCAAGCTCGCAAATTGCTGAAGATAACATTCCTGGCATGTTCTAATAATGATATTTTAGGGGCATGAAAAATATGGTGCAAATTGTTTATATTTTTAAGAACAATGTCAAGATAAAGTTCTTGAGCACAAACACTCTATAGAATTAGTAACTGGAATAAATTATAGTCGTATTTCAATAGAGATGCCAAGTAAGAATAATCTAACAAATTTAACACTATCCAGAAATAACTCTTATGAATTATGAATGTTTTAAATAAGTACATTAAAATAATTAAATATCAAATTTATAAAACCTTAAAGCCTATTTCTACGTAAGACTTCACCAATGAAATATTATAGAACATTATTTTTGTAATTACTGTAGCATCTGATTAAAAACTGCGTTAGAACGTGTGTAGGAAAATGATGTTGAAGCAAACAGACGAGAGACAAGTGTTCATCTACGGTTTGTTAACGTTTCTGGAACGGCACCAAGTAATTTCGATGGTCCTTCATGGTCTGTCATAAGCAATATTGGATCATTTTTAGCCGAGTAATTGATGGTACAAAACAGTGTACGGTATTCGATTCGCGGGCAGTTAATTGGTGATACTAATCTGAAATAGGTAATGAATCATTCAGTATACCATTACTAACAACCAATGACATTCGAAGAAATTATCGGATATTTGCAATATACCGTTAACTAAACTAACAATAAGTGTATATTACATTAACATGCTTTGCACAATTAATTTCAATTATTTTATGTTTGTTTTTCAAATATGTAACTCAATAAAACGATACTGTCTTTGAATGAATTTGAACTTTTATTAGAACTGATCGTCGCAGTCAATAATTATAAACAACCCTCTTAAAATTGTTTTTAAACAATTTTCATTTAAAAATTCATTACGTTCCAAAAAAGAAACTCAGTGGTTTTTCAGTATTTCCATATTTTTGTATAAAATTATTATTAGGCGCTTCCAACTTTTGATTCTACATCTATTGTTTCTCATCTTTTATTGTTATCCACAACAAGAACGTGTTGTAGACATTTCATGGTTTGTTGGAATCAAATTGGGGGCTTTCCAATTGAAAGCTCGGCTACAGCAGTGAATTATGAAACCAAACACTCAAACATTCAGGCCCTACTTGACAACAAAGAAAGCCTCTTGTCCTGCTGGAACTCTAAGACAGTTTCAATCATCTTCCTTTTAACACAAATGAGAAAGAAAATACTGTCTTGCCATTTTTCATACGAAACATTAATTTAGAGTTTAATGGAATACTGGTTAATGTGCTTCTTAGCAATTGAGATAAAGCTCTTGACTGGCTAGATTTCTTCCACTCTTCAGGAGAGATTTACTCTTTGGTTATATCATATATACGAGGTGATTTGATAAGTCTTTAGCCTGAGCATGAAGATAGCGCCACAGGTCAAAATGCTTTTATAGTTACGATGGTCTATCTTTCAGATGGCACTGCTAGGAAAGCTCAGCCATTTTGGACGCGTAGTTTTTGTTTGACAGTCGTTTGTGTCAGTCGATGTCAGTGATTTGTAAAAAATGGAACCAGTCAGTTATAAAATTCTTACGTTTGAATGGTCAAACTTCAACGGGAATAAAAGCCGAGTTGGACGCTGTCTACGGGAAGTCTCCCACTTTGTTCGCCGCCGTAGAATACTGGGTGGCAGAGTTCAAACGTGGCCGTACAAGTGTATTTAATGAAGAGTATCCGGAGAGGCCAAAAACAGCAACCGTTGAGGATATCATCGAATGAAAATACGAGGGATGGCACGTTTTTAAAATATTACATGAAGATTTGCACATGAGGAAGCTGCCCGTGCGATGGGTGTCGCTCTTGTTAACATTGGACCAAAAACTTGTGAGCAGGGACATCTCAAACGAGCTGTTGGATCGATTTTAACGTAATTCAATGGACTTTTTGCGGCGATTTGTAACTGTTGATGAAACATGGGTTCATTATTACACACCAGAGACCAAACAGCAGTCTAAACAGTGGACTTTAACAAGCGAACCTGCTTCGAAGAAGGCGAAGACGGTGTCATCGGCCGAAAAAGTGATGGCAAAACTATTTTTTGGGATTTACATGGCATATTGTTTATAGACTAATTGCAGAAAGGAAGAACAATAACAGGATTGTATTATTCTTCATTATTGGACAGGTTGAAGGAAGAAACTCAGTCCAAACAACCTCAAATGCAGAAGAAAACAGTCCTCTTTCATCATGACAACGGGCCGGCTCACACGTTGATGTTCGCGATGACCAAATTTATGAACTTGGCTTTGTATTGGACCCTGCGACCCGTACTCTCCAGATCTGGCCTCGAACGACTATTTTCTTTTTCCAAATATGAAAACATGGCTTGTAGGAAAGAAATTCACGAGCAATGATGAAGTGATAGCCGGCGTGAACTCGTATTTTGCAGACTTTCAGACATCGTATTTTTAGAAGGGGATCAAGAAGTTGGAGCATCGCTCAATGAAAGTGTATAGACCTAAAAGAGAATCGATTTTGACCAAAAAAAACTTCTTTCTATGTTATTCTAAAGACTTATCAAACCACCCTCGTATATCATACTAAATGCCGAAAATGAAGGTAAAGCTTACAAACCTCAGACTGCAACACTAATATTCATTTTTTATAACGTCAGTGGGTAGGACAGATGCACGACATGTATATATGAACTTACTCAATTGCAAGTGCTTTTGTACAAGCACTAGATATGGCTGTTGCCATGACTGTCTATGATGACCAATTTAAGATTTAATTGAAATTAAACTTCAATGCTATATTATTTTTGTTCTTTAGCAGTTCTTAGCTTTGTAGCTAGTCTTAAGAAATAAATGCAGGTTTTTGACCAGGACATCTTTCTCGATTATTGCTCGTCCAAGTTATACAGTAAATTTTTAAAATTATAGCTTTTTGTAAAGTAAGATGTAGGTCTGTTCATTGATCTCATAGTTTAAGATTGTTAAGCGTATAATTGCTTTGGTTAACATTATTATCGACAATATGAGACTTTTATCAGCTGTCATAACCTTATGATATTTTCCTTCAGTTCTGCGTATTTCTGAATTCCCTTGAATCGTAGTATATTTAGGTTATGATTATTTAGTACAACGATATCAATGATAAAATCCTCTTTATTTGCTTTTAGTCCAGTCAACAAAGGAGTTATAGAGGACATGAAATGGGGGAGAATTTTTCTCTTGAGGAATGTGTTGGGGGTAGTTAGGAGACAAAGATACTTAAATAACAATAATAACGAAAGTATAGTTTTCTTGAGAAATCACGAAATTTATTCGAAAACTTCAAATTGCTGTAACTTCTGACCCGTAGAAGATAAATTAGTAAATATACATAGGTATTTCTAAAGGAAATGTAATGCTCTACAACTTCCTGTCTAACGACTTTTTCGAAAACATAAAGGCTGAGGAGTTAGAAGGACAACTATAACACATAGAAAGAAAATGAATATAAACATTCTTGTAGGAAATTTAATTATCTTGTATTTTGTAAGGAATTTTCGAGTTATAAATAAAAAACCGACAAAAGGAACCTTCCCACCACCACTCCCTCTAAAGCGGCAGGGTTAGGTTCAGGAATTTTTAGTATCTTTGCCTCCTTACTACCTGCAACATATTTTTTAGGAGCAGAATTCTTCTACAACCCCCTTTTGGGTATTCACTGACTTTCCTTGAGAAATCACGAAATGTATCCAAAAACTTCAAATTACTGTAACTTCTGACCTGTAAAAGATAAATTAGTAACTATTACATATTTCTAAAGGAGCCTGAATGCTCTACAACTTCCTGTTTAGCGACTTTTCTGTTAAATATAAGGCTGAGGAGCTAGAAGGACAAGTTTGACGAAAAATGTGAGGCAAAAAAAAAGTTTTTCGAAAATTATTGATTTTCGCTGTCGAATATCTCGAAAACTATAACACATAGAAAGTCAATGAATATAGACAGTCTTGTAGGAAGTTTAATTATCTTTTATTTTGTAGAGAATACTTTTTACCGTACCACGTACCGTTTCCGAGTTATAAGCAAGAAACCGAAGACAGGGACCTTTCCACCTCCCTCTCTCCTGAAGCGGCAGGGCTAGGGGCGGGGACTTTTAGTATCTTTGTCTCCTAACTACCCTCAACATATTCCTCAAGAAAAAAATTCTCCCCCCATTCCATGTCCTCTACAACCCGCTTTTGGGCATTCATTGACTGGACTATTTGTCCTGTAAAATAATATCAGGCATGTTACTATGAATAGTACGTTCTTTTATAGTGAAGAAATTTTGGGCCAGTGTTCGACAGCCTCCAATTATATATTGAATATTTTCTGCATAAATCATTAGTTATTGATGAATTATTTGAAATGTGCTTTTCATCAGTTTTGTTAGAGATTACCTGGTGTTGTGTAGCTGTCATGTATCCTCTGGCTTTGGGGAAGAGTTCTTTACTCTAAGGCAGCCGCTGAATGCTTCTTTATCACTATCTTGATTTTCCAGATTATACGCATGTCGTTTGTGCAAGGTTCCTCTTTTTCAAAATTTTATTTCTTCCTGAGTGTTTTAAACGGTTTTTTCGTCGCAATAAATTATGCAGATTAAAAGGTGGGTACTTTAAGTTGGTTATTCCAAAACCACCTTCACTTAATGATGTGAATCTTTCAACATTGAAATTTTTATGATGCATGGAGTACCTTGTTATTTCAATTCTAAGGATTCTTGAATCTTTATTACCTCAATCTAGGTATGTATCTGGTTTGTAAGGTTTCTAGTGTTCCGGTTTGTTAAATATTGTCTGCAATAGTTTCAATAGATCATTTGTCAACTACTTTTTAATCGGTGTATAACAGTTTTGGATTTGTAACCAATCGTCTATGGGTGTTAATAGGTACGGATAAGTAAACATTATTAGTTTCTTGTACCAGTAGTTATGCATACAATCACTTTGGTAGCCTTCTAGTTTTTAAAGTGTTTATCGATATTTCCATATTAACTTCTAAGACAGCCATTTCAGTGTTTTCATTTGTATTTTAATCCAAGAAGCATTTTCGTCACGGCCCATGTTACTTGCCTATATAGAAGCTGCTCTATCTCTTGTTTATTGAATGGAATCATTACACGTGTTTGTGGATTATTAAGTATCTTCACCGTTTAAATATTTTTAAAACGTTTTTTCACTATTTTAGCAGTTTTTATTTTGCCCCTTTTGTTTTGCAAATTTCAGGTAGCATTTAAGTCGACTCGATAATGAGCACAACTTTATTTCAATGTGTCTACAAACTCTACTATGTCAGAATTTTCTTTATCACGTGTAGTGATAGACGCATTTAAACACTAAGAGGTATTTGAGACTATACTTCAATTCATACATGCATCATCTTCCTCAGACTTTGTAGATTTACTACTTCACTGTACGTACCTCAATTATGTTTTTTAGGTTTTCGTTTTTTCTATTTCTTTACAAATGTCATCTTTAATGAGTAATGAACAAGCAATTATAACCAATCCATCGTCTGCCAGAATGACGCGTGCACATCTGTGGCTATTCAGGTTAGAGACACAACGACACTGGAGTGTTGCTAGAATCAACAAGTGACGTGGCACTAGATCACTAAAGTTACTAGTCAGGTGGCTTTAAACTTTAACTGGCTACTGGCTACATTTTCTATATGTTTACCTATCTTCTAACTTGCTTACTTTAAAATTATTTCATTTTGTTGTAGCTTATTTCTAAAAAAAATTGGTATTTTTGTCAGTAGCTACACAAGCATATTGTTTGTCTTCTCGTAGATCTACATTTACTGACCTACTGTTCTTTCGAGGTTAAAGCTGTGGAAATTATAAAGAATACGACAATGCAACCAATAGACATAGTTTTCATGAATCAATCTGCTACGGAGATGAGGATTTCAAAATTGATACAAACGAGGTTCTGAATTCGAAAGAGTCACGCTCGGTAAGCAAATTGTTAAGTATAACATCAACAGAAAGAAGATGAAACAATTTACTGCTTAAATTTTATACAAACAAGAGCGCTTCAATAAAGCACATGATTTTGCAAAATATAATTCGTACAGGATTCAGTTTTTTGGTTCTGGTGTGGCGCTAAAGTTTTCCTGCTCCTATAGCTTACAATTTCTGCGTTAGAAGAAGAGCAACAGGTCAATAAATTAGATGTTTGTTTATAAAAACAGCAAAACTTTTGAAATGATAACAGCAGTGCATGGAGACTACTGTATGTCATGTGCATCGTGAGGTTAATGATGGTCATGAAAGTCGTAAACTGAAAAGATGTTCTAGCGCTCCTGTAATTACGCTTGCCAAAACCAACGATCAACACTGGCGCTGTTGTTTTTTATATAGATTCACGTTTCATCATTTAGCAACTTACTAATATTTTTTTTGTGTAGTTTCTGCGTTAGTTGACATCCCATGGAAAAGCCAGCAAAGTTTTTGCTTAAGAAAGACATTAAATCTGAGCACCTTCCACTATAGTCTTGATATTGCCTTCGCGTCTTTTATGTGTATCCGGACGGTGGGGTGTTTTCAATCTGAAGCTAACGCCATAAAGCCTTTAGAGGCGATTTTGAAAAGAATTTCAAAGAGCGGTTTTCTCCACCTATTTGGAACAGTGGAGAGAGTTCATCGTACCCTAGGAGTGGGAGATTACATAGAATGTGATAAAAGTGTTAGTTAAACATATTAATATTAATAGAATCTTTGTAGCCTCTGCTGAATTGTTCTTGTATACAGACTGACCAACATCTTCATGTACTAACTCTAGTCTGTACGTTTACGCGATCGTAGTTTTTGCACTTTCGGCTTCAGTTACAACATTATTGCTACTATGAATTTTCCTTACTACACTGCAGCACAAGTATGTGCCCAGAAAGACGTTTTTAGAAAGACTAATGTCATTCTATAGCCTTTTCAGGAAAATCGTGTTTTGCGCATCAGTGTGATGACTATACCTTCCTGAACATCTTTAGATACACAATATTGTAGTACAACACAAACAAAACAGTAACCTAACTTGCATTCTTGAAAATCATGCAGCTTCAACCTTAAGGCCATTCCATATTTTGCTTAATATAAATTCATGGCAGAATTGGCAGAAATAGAGTTTAAACTTTGTTCCTCTAGAATCACACATGTTTTGTTGGAATTATGTGGCACAATATATTGCGGGAGCCACGGCACGAGCATTTCTTGACAAAAACGACAAACTCTATCCACGGTTTAAAAGATTTTATAGAAATACAAACTATTCTGACTGTCAAAAAGTTAAAATGAACTGAAGAATGTGAAATTCATTTATTTATTTAAAGTTCAGAAAATGAATCAAAGAATTAAGTCCAAAAATGAAAATGCTTGCATTAAAAGAATCTCAACATGCTGTATTCTGGTATGTCCACGGTTCTTTTTGTATTTTATTAGCCAGAGCGCCGGGAAAGACAAAAAAACATGTAGTATGTAGTGATTGCAACGGTTCTTGAATCTCCACGAAGCTTGTAACTCTATTACTTAGACTATTACGTTATGAGCAGAGTTATTGACTAATACAGAAGTATAAACAAGCTGCTGCTTATGCTCTACTGAAGAAGAAACTCCTCATATTATAAAGTACCTAAGATCTGAATAATGCTTTGATCAGTTAGTTTCACTATACGCGGCCAAGGCAATAATTAGTAATAGTTTAATAAAATTGAGACGTATTATATTAAATAAGAATTTTGCTTCTATTTTCTTCTTTCTAATAAGGTTATAAGCGTCTAATATTTTAAATTATTTTGTTTTGCTTTTGTATGCAACTTTAATTTTAACCATCCCTTATTACAAAACAAAAATAAGAATTATTTATTGTACGTGAAAATAAAAATTGTCAGTTTTAGATATTGAGGAAGTTCTTTGCATCGTGGTACACTACGTTTTAAAATACACCAAACTAAAGACTGTTTGAAGTTCCAAAAATATTACACGTATACAACTAATTAATATCTTTATTTCTGTACGACTTTATTCTTCTTATACTCTGTTTTTTTCTTTTCTCTCGTAAGAAACAGATTGCTGTACTAATTTTGTTTCACACAGTGCTTAATTTAATGGACGTACGGATGATATAGTATACGTTCGCAAACTATTAAATTGTATGTTGTTAATTTGGCACAACTTTCAAAATATTTCAAAACAGATGTCATTCAAAATGCGTAGGACATGCCAAAGGAATAAAAATATACAAATATTTTGTATGACTATTTAAAAAAGTGTTTTTCCGCAACCTACCTATAAATAGAGTTTGTGTTAGCGTACAAGGTGTATTTTCAATACACCATTCAATTGAACTCTATAGAATGTACAAATAAACAGTTTATTATCATAGTTATCTGTATATGTAGCAATTCAACCTACGCTCTATCGATTTATTACGTAACGACTTGTAGATGAATTGGTTAAATTGCATTATAAAGGACTATGGAACAATGTCTTTTTTGAATAAAGTCGTTCACATCGCACGATAAAAGCTCGGTTCACTCAAAATATACACAATGGCATTCATTAATAGCCTATAAGATTTTTTTCGCTTGCTTTCTATTAATGAAATGGCAATACCTGCGTGTAGCGGAACATAGTATTACGAATCACAGGATTAAGATTCTTAATAGGCCTAAATTTTAAAGTTCGTTAATAGTTTCTGCATTTTTATCAGTACATTGGTCGTCATTTTCCTCAATGTGGTTTTCAAATGATTTTCCCTTATTCACTTAAGACAATCCACAGGAGTTGCTTAAAGGCTTCTCGATTTAGGTAGCTTTACAAATTGTGTAATTTTTGCCTCTACATTTCTCCTACTCGTCAACCTTTTTACTACAACTTTGTCTCAGATATTCTCCCCATTTGATATTGGATCTATTTTGGTCATGCAAGTGTTTCCGAAGTCTATGGTATAGTTTTGGGTATAAATTTTATAGTCAAAAATACAAAACAAATTCGTCCAAAAACGCTTTCCCTAAACTTTTGTTGAAGAATACCTGTTTTGAGACGTTTGCAGTGTGGAAGCCTAAAACTTGAGGCTAATCTTAAAGAGTGATTCCTGTACTTTTTTTATCCATGTATGTTTTGTTTTTGTTACGGTGACTTTTTTTTTCTAACAAAATGCAAAAAGCATTGATGTATGAACAAGGCAGGCAAGTACCGCCAAGTACCAAGTACAAATAGCATTTGCTAAATGTTCGAGAAAAGAAAAAGTAAAATTGACACCTTGGAAATCGGGAGTGTTGTTGTGTTGTAATTTAGACTATGATAATTTTAATATTGCTATAGTAATGTGGGTGTTCCTACCGAAAGACGTAACAAAGAATTCTGACAGCTGCAAAATCCCATTTTATAGGATATCAGTAAATGCAAAATGTATCGTAGTAGTAGTTGTCCCGATCTTTTTACACTCTGCTCTCTCATAGTTGATTAAAATCTTTTATAACTCAGCAATTACTGCAGGATTCCCCTCACCAGGCTAAGAGGTTAACGTTCTTAGCTTGAATTCAGAACATCCAGGACTCAAAGTATTTTTGGAGTTCTCAAGATTTTTATGTGTTTTTATAGACTCAGCCTAAACTCGTATTTAGCACGGACAATTATGGACCGTTCTGTGGAGCTATTGCTCGATAAAGATTTCTTAATCTACCATCTGACAGTTTCAAGATAAACTCTTGCATCTTGCTTGCCTTCAATTATTCAGCTTTTCTTATTCTCAAAGATTGTTTTTTTTTTGGACACTAGCTAAGAAAAGCTAAGAGAAGAACATCAAACAGGACTTTTGTATTTGTCGCGAAGTCAGCTTCGTCGGGATGTTAACACAAAACTTTCTATACTAGGTCTCCTAGCTAAATTTCTTGCTCCTTATGTTTGATAAAATAAAATTATACAAGGTTGAAATACATAGGTGTATACCTATGAAATGAGACTTTTTTTTTCAATTTTAAACGTTTATTAACAAAAAATGGTTACAAATTTAATCTTCAAAATAATAGCAATCGCTAGCGACACATTTTACCCATCTCTCAGGCAATTTGTGAATGCCGCGCCAAACAAATTGGCCGTCTTTGGCCGCAAACCAATCATCGAGCCATTTTTTGGCTTCTTCGTGAGAATTGAAGCGCTGCTCGGAAAGTGCGTGGCCCATCGATGCAAACAAATGATAATCGGAAGGCGCCAAGTCTGGTGAGTAAGCCGCATGCACCAGCGGTTCCCAATCGTACGTCTCCACCAATTCCCGGGTCGCTCTTGTTCGATGTGGTGGTGCATTGTCATCAAGAAAAATTACTTTGTGACGCCGATCGGCATATTCTGGGCGTTTTCGGTGTATAGCGCTGTTCAAATCGGCCAATTGTCGTTGGTAGCGTGCACCGTCAACTGTTTCACCTGGTTTTAATAGCTCGTACCAAATCATACCATGCTGATCCCAGAAAACACACAGCATTGCCTTGCGGCCGAAGCGATTTGGTTTGGCCGTTGATTTTGGCTTGTGGCCGGGCGGACCATACGATCGTTTACGCTTGGGATTGGAGATATACACCCGTAACGATTCGATGCAAAAAAGACTTCCTTTTGAACCGGGAGAGCAGCATTTCACAAGTGGTTTTTCGGTTCTCTTGCTGCCTTTCAGTCAGTTCATGCGGCACCCATCTTCCGACCTTTAAAATCATGCCCATGTCTTTCAAACGTTTGCAAATGGTTTTTTGGGTCACTCCCAACTGCTCTGCCATCATTTCTTGCGTTTGACCATCATCTTCATTCAACAATGCTTGCAATTCGGTGTCCTCAAACTTTTTCGGTGGCCGGCCACGTTCCTCGTTCTCCACGCTAAAATCACCACTTCGGAATTTTTCAAACCACCTGAAGCACTGTGCTCTGCTTAGAGCATGTCCACCGTAAGCTTCTATAAGCATTTGATGAGCTTGAGAAGCGTTTTTCTTCAATTGATAACAGAAAATCAACGATGTCCGCAAATCGTAGTTTGAAGGCACGAAATTCGACATTTTTAAGAGCGAAAAAAATGCGTTGTTGTATGAAACATCACAAACAATGAATTGAATATTGTTGACAGATGACAGACGAAAAAAAATAAGATATTTGGGACAGTTTAAAAATACTCCTAGCGACATCTGTGGTCTAATAGCTGAAAGTCTCATTTCATAGGTATACACCTGGTACATAAATTCTTCGGAGTTAACGTCAGCAAGATTCCATAAAATATGCAGCCCAGAAATTTATTTAAAGTGTAGGTAAAACCTTTAAAACACTAAGACTACTACAGAATACCAGAAATCCTAATTTCTCAGGTAATCCCAGAATTTCAGTTATAAAATCGAGACTGTCTGCTGATCTAGTTCGTTCTCTATCTCATTCATGTTAAATTATAAGAAATTACATATAAGTACATAAAGAGTCTGTAAGATTTTCCGCGCTTCTACGTATTTCCAAACAATTTATTTACAGCACCCCAGCAGCTTATAATTTTAACGTTTCACAAATAGGAGCAAATCAGAAACTGTAATTAAATTGTAATTAAAGGTGCGAAAAATAGAAAACTCGAGCAACGTCAAATTGTATGCATTATGCTAACCTAAAGATAAGCTTAGCTAGCCTCTAGCATGATGCACAATTGGAATGATGTTAGTGCAGCGTACATTTTATATCTGCTTGACAACAAAACGAAAACCACCGCAAAACTTTCGCGAACAAACAATAACTCAAAGGTTATTAATGCAAACGTATCTCAGCAGTAGAGATTAGAACTAAACGAGAATTAGAGGAAAATAAATCGATGCTCAGGGTTGATAAATTTGCTGTAATCAAAAACAAATATGAAAACCTATTGGAAGTGGAAGCAAAGCAACATAGAAATTTACCTATTCTACAGCTTGACCCTGCTCATTACTGTGTTAGAACATTGTCTATTTTCATTCAATTCTGTGCTATTCAATAACGATAAGAAGAAATGACTCGTATTGTTCTAATTCATCACGCAAAGAGCTATTTTCTCTATTTCAAAACTTTACACAAGCCTTTCCTTCTGTTCCGTCTTCCGTATTATTAAGATACGAATATTAAAAGAATATCGTCATGGCATACAAGATCATAAGAACATTAAATAAAAATGAAAAAGATACCTTACAGATAGACCCCAAGCCTGGATAAAACACTATAAGGACCTATGGTTCAAAAAAAAAGTCGAAGAAATAAATATAGAACCAAATAACAGCAGAGGATTGGACGATTTAGAGAAGATCGAATTGACGGAAGCATTGGCATACTCCAACTTAGACTACTCCGCCTATTTAACATGTGCTGGAAGAATAACCGAATTCCAAAAGACTGGCAAACAGCTAAAGTAATATCTAGTGATGCAACAGAGCTCTGTTTCTGCTTCCGCAACTGCGGAAGTTCCGCACGTTTTCTTACATCCGTTTTTGCTTTCGCTTCCGCAACTTTTATAACGGAAATTTAAACGGAACATTACGCGATGAATTAAACGCAAGTGCAAGATTTGGAGAACTGATCCAAGACAACAAATAGACAATTGTGACGTATTTAGATCCGTGTTATAAATATCATTTTTTTGGCAGCATCACTATTGAGCAGGGTGAGTCTAAATTACTAAATATGATGATGATCAGCGAAACCACAGAATCCAGAGATACAACAAATTCCACTCAAGATGATGTAGGTATACCTTCCCCCAAAAAATGCCGAACTCAAATTGAGAATGAAGTCCAGCCTACTACGTCACAATCATCAATGATAAATTTATCAATAGTATTACAAACATTAGAATCCATGTTAAATTCGGATAAAGACCAGCAAGATCCGACTGCAACTGATGATACTGACAGTATACTTTTGGAGATACACTCACAGCTTCGGGAATAAGAAGAGTAAAGAGTAAAAAAGAAAAGCGATTAACTTTACATGAGGATCCCCTTATATGGTGGCATTCAAAGGCAGAGAAATACAATTATCTTTTTCCAATAGTACGCCGATATTTGTCAGCTTCACCCAGTAGCGTAGCCAGTGAGCAATTATTTAGCGGAGCTGGTCTAATATATGAAGAGCACCAAAACAGATTGCTGGGTACAAAAGCAGCAAAACTACTCTTTATAAAATATAATTTACCATTATATAGAGACGACTGCAGGATTTACAGGGGAATAAGTATACTTAAAACACCCTATAAGATCTATGCAAAAATACTAAACAACAGAATTAAAACAGTAATGAAAAGTATAATATCAGAGGAACAAATAGGTTTTAGAAAGAACAGATGGACGATAGATGATATAATCACGATACAACAGATAATCAAAAAACAAAGAGGATTTAATCGAGAAACACACATATGCTCCATAGATTTCTAAAAAGCCTTCGACAATCCAAATAGGAAATACCTATGGAACATTATGGAGAAAAAGAGGGTACCAAAAACATCTTATTAATGCAGTTGAAAGCCTATACACAGACACCAAAATAAAATTAGAAATAAATGGTAACATAACAGAAGAGATAAAAACAAATAAATGAGTAAAATAGGGCTGCAGTATCTCTCCGACCTTTTGTAACATTTATATTGGCGACATAATGGAAAAATGGAAACAAACAAATGACAAAGGGATACCCCTGGATAAAGAGACAATCTTTAACTCTCTCCTTTACGCAGACGACATAATACTGACCGCAACGGAACATCAACTACAAAAAGGTGTGTATCAATTGCAAAAGATTAGCAAAGAATATGAAATGAAAATTTCAGCAGAGAAAACCAAAACAATGGCCTTCATAAGAAAATACCCAATAAGAACAAAAATAGTTGTTAATGAAAAGACGATAGAACAAGTAAATTATTTTAATATCTAGGCTGCGAACTAACCCATAAAAATAATAATGCAGATATAGAACAAAAACTAAATAAGTTCAATCACATATGCGGAACAATAAGCTGACACCTCAAAAATAAAACAACGAAGGAAACGCAGCTAAAGTTGTACAAAACAATATCAGTACCAACCCTCACGTATGGAAGTGAATCTTGGACAACAAGTAAACAACAGGAAACGCGAATACAAACACAAGAAATGAAATTTCTTAGAAGAGTGAGAGGATGCACGAAACCAACTACAGAGGTGCAACCTAAACCAAAAGAAAATGGAAAGAACATCTGGATATAATAAACGAAAACCGACTCCCATTAAAAGAGCTAAATTACAGATAGAAGGAAAAAAGAGACATAGGAAGACCACTTAAAAGATGGGTACCGTAACAGGGTAAAGTGTCTAAAACTGGAAGCGATGAAGATGAAAAAGAAGAAGATAGCGCAATAGACTCAGTTTGCAAGACAAGGCAGGCATCTAAGTCATCATAACTTTGAGTATGATATTCGGCATTACTAATACTAGTCTTCAGTTACACCTAAATTTGTCGAATTTTGAAACTAAAACTTCTGCAAATATATCAAAACATAATATCGTAAAGGTTTTGTTTATTACACTTTCCGTGTAAAAACATTAAACAAGTTATAGAGTTGTTGCTTATGTAATTATCTACGGTTTGGAATTACCACAATTTTTTGGTATTGCGCACTTACAAAAGACGCAGATTCTTAAAGTTGCTAGTATCCTAAACATTTCTTGTAAGGAAAACATAATCGTAGAGCCATCTGAATCATCGAGGCTTTTGGTACATATATGTTCAGTGTAACAATAGTATCTATGGCCTATCTTAAATTGATTTTATATTAATCAAAACTTAAAATTACTCCGGATCAGCGTACAGTTTGCTTGCCGCATGACTGGCCAGTTGTGGTATTTACTATCCAGTTCCATAAACTGTTCTATAAGACTTTGTAAACTGTTGCTTTCTTTTAGTTTGACAAAATCGAAAAGAAACAATGATTAGAGTTTTGTTGCATTATCTTGCACATATCAATTAAGTTACAAGACCACTAGTTTCAAACAGGAAGATTCTTTAACTCTGACACAGTTATCTACTGGAATAATTTAAATTCTGTTTTAGAATGAACAATCTATTAGCATTTTCCCTGTATCTTCAGTCACCAACCGTGCGAATTGCTTAAATTTACTGGATGCTTACTAAGGATTTGTTTCTTTAGATGGGATACTTTTAGCTTTTTGATTTACAAGCTTATGGTTATTGTTTATGACATTGCCTACCTCGTAACTAAACTATCGATGTACAACTTTTGAAGGTATATATTTATATGCAGGAAACATTTGTTGCAACTATCAAGATTAACTAATTTTTCTCTATCATCTCTGTACATCAAAGTTGGTATAGCAATGCTTTAAAAAAAATTCCCTCGATAGAGATCCCTAACAGCAGAAACTGGAATGTTGTTAAGGTTTACTTTTTAAAATTTTTATTTTTTTCTCTCTTTAAAATGAATTAAGTGAAGCCAAATGATAATGGCAAATGGAAGTTAGAAATTATATCTAAACTGAAAAAGCTACTGCTATCAAATTACTTACAACTCCATTTTCCAAAACTCATGTCATCGTGCATTAAACATTGCAATTGAAGCAGATATGATTATGTCAACCATGTATCTCACCTGAAACAAAACATGGAAGTGTTAATACAAAAAATTAATTACTTTTATACCTAAGTCTTTAAAAACAATAGTAATATCTGAATCTAAATCTAGTATGTACGCTGTTATTTGCATAACTGTTCCTATAGTCTGTATTATTATGCAGGTGCGGTATTCTTCTTTCTACAAAAACCTTTTGCTCTAAAGTTATTAGTAGAGCAAGTAATTACATCCTTTATGTAGTAAGGTTCAATGTTTCTAGTAAATTCTGTTATCGATTACTGAACTAGTTAACAAAGGAATGGCACAGTGAGTCCGTCGTCGATCTCGATAAAATTTTTACTGACGATTCTACATCTAAAATAAGTTGACACATTTTTTGCCGTTTGCCTAAACGGGCCCTTCGGGCTTCGCAAAAAAATATTATAGGTCGGAAAATGATTAAGATTGGTTTTCACGAAGCTGGCGCTGCTCCCAGCTGTCTTAACCGATTTGAATAAAACTTTTATGGGTGTTTCTGCATCGAAAAATGTTAGACCCGTGTATAAGGGTTTTTCAATATATGCCCCAGGAAGGCCAGAATAAAATTCATAACACGCTTACTTATGTTGTAAATTTTATTCTGGCCTTACTGGGGCATATATTGAAAAACCCTTATACACGGGTCTAACATTTTTCGATGCTAGCGCGTTACGTCTTTCGTATTCTCTAAAGGCTTACTTTTTTGGAATTTTAGAAGTGCTGCCTGCATGAAACAACACTGCATTCAAAAGACTCATTTTTATGCAATTTGGAATACACCTCAAGTTTGTATCTGAATTCGACTTGAAAACAATTTAACATTTCAATAACGCTTTGTATATTCTTCATATAAGAATATTTTATTTATCTAAATGTACTAATATTTCGTACAAAAAACCACATCATCACTAGCTGAAAAATGTTACAGTAGGGTTTTTAATAATTGGAAAAGCAAATTTATTTATTTATATTTTAAAAAACCCAAAGGTCAAATAAAGTGGTGGGAATGTAGCAGAAGAAAACAAGAAATGCTTAATCGAAAAGTAATAAACAAGTACATGGTAAATTGGCTTAGTAGAAGTTCAATTTACAACAGCCGGAGAGGAATGGTTTGGATCTGAATGTGTGTAATGGAAGTGACAAAATCCTGCAAGGCAACGATAAAACTGAGCGACGTGTGACAAACGAGTAAGCGGAACGCAAACTCCATTAAGCCGTTTGTCAAACAATTCAAACACGCGTATTGCAGTGCAAGAAATGCCGTAAAACTTGCAATAAGTATAATGGATTCGGGCCACCAATGTAACTACTAGGATACGGTTTAAGAAACTCCTATTACAAAGTTGCTTTACTGATGAAATGCATCTCAGAAATTATTAACCCAACTTTATTAATCAACTTTTTTCTTTTCCCCATTGAAGAAGTTAGATTCATTCCACTATAATTACATTTTCAAATTAAACCGGAGAGGAATATTTTCAAACATAAAAATTAATTGTTTCTCTTTAAATTTGAACTTTATCTATAAAGTGTATAAAGTCTTTGCAAAATTCATTATGCCTTTCTATTAATTTTCTGCCCAACACAATTAAACCGACTGAAGTCTAGTTTTTCGTTTATTTTAACTCGAATAAATCGATTTGTTTCAATCGATCATTCCAATTGTAAGTACAATATTAGATAATCAATTTATTAAGCTAAGGTTGCAACGATCACCCATGTACTATATTTTTCCTTGCCTCGGTTTTTGTTTATTCATTTACCCACACTTTATTATTTGCATTCATAATAAAAACACATATTCTGACCTGATCTACTATGTTATTTAATTACACTTTTATATATACTGGGTATAACATGAAATTTCTTACAAAAAAACAAAATTATCATTACATGGATTAAGCACACTGTAACCAAGTCACGCTGAGTTGATTTTGTTTACAAAGTTAAAGAAAAGTGTAACTGGTATTTTAGAACCTAGTAATTGTTACTTAATTTCCTTGTGTGGTAACTTCCCATATCGTCGGGCTTATCCGTTGACCAAATTGAATTGATATAGTTTAAACACTTGCATTGACTGAAACCGGATTTCTTTAGCGTTGGTTAAAGCAAACTCCTACAAGTATTTGACATCCATCGATATAAATTTCGAAATCAAAATACCAAAGTTTTAGTTGCTGATATTCTGTCAAAATTAAATGAGTACGAAACTTCCAAGAATTCGCGCTGCATTTTGAACCTAATACGGCCTTTTTTACTTTTATTTAATTAAAATTACTCTTGACTAACTTCCAAAAAAGTCACAAAACCTTATCGGTCTGTTAATCAATCTGAGGAATCTGATTGATTTTGTCATAATATAAATGGTTATAGCCAAATTCACAAAAAGCATTTTATCTTAAAAGTGGGTCTATTTGTAAGTCTGATTTTACTGCCAATAAAACGCCAGTAAACAGACCTATATCCAAGTTTAGATTAAAACTGTTTTAATAAATCTGGCTAGTAGTTTTCACTTCAGCTTCTCCAAACTCATCTGGTCGCGAGTACCGTAATTAGTTTTTTTGAATCCTATTCAAGATCTCATTTAAAAGCTCTTCAAATGTTTAGGAATACAAATAAAATAAAATAAGTTAAATAATGAAACTTGATTTCGCACCTTCTTTATGCCTATGCAGCACCTGTTGTACCAACGTAGTTTTGGCGTTGCCGGTTACTGCTTGGTTTGATATTCATGAATGAAAATCTCCCACTTGCTGACACAGAAATGATGCAGATAACGAATCAAGACGAAACTAATAGATATCCGAGATACTCTCGAAACAAAACATAAATCACTAGAAAACAAAAGAAATCTTAAAGCTGTTAATAGGAACAGATCTTGATAGATTAACCAGAAAGCTTAAGGTTCTACTAGAACACGCCATCTAAGAATAAATCACACTGTCTGATATTTTGACATGTCAGGAAATCATTCCTAGTCAAAATGTCGATCTGCAAAAATTAAAGCAAGATCGTTTGCAGATTAGTATATAGTTATACCATTTATTGGCTCGTGATGTAATATGGTAAATAATATTAACTTTATTTCAAATTACTTTTAGATTAAACACACACAAGGATTTTAGAATATAATGAATGACTTTAGTTTACGTTTTGTAAATTGGCCTACTCTAACTTTCATTGATGAATTGGAAGCATTCCAACCAAATTTCCTCAAACACTGATCTAATTCTGATTAATGATTTGTATTCTGTCAGATCTCTAATATGTGCTTTCTACTGAAATACCAAATCATGTAGTAGTATTTCAATACATATGTTCAAGTTCTTATAGCTAATCGTTCGAAAAAAAAAAGCAAATAAACAAAGCAATTCAGAGTGGAGTAAAATAAAAATTTGATTTTTTTACACGAAAATCCATGGTACTCCATAACCAGATTTTGTAAAGTCAGCCATCAATCTTTCAATCATTATTAGTTAGAGAGTCCGATAGGAAATTTTTTTAAACCATAGACTTCTAACTGTTTACACTAATAAACACACAAGCATTTGCTTTACGTAACTGCTTTAGGTTCTGTTACTTGGAAAAACAGCAGTTATTTTATGTTGCAAGGTATAATACAAGTCTCTCTCTCTCTCTCTCTCTCTCTCTCTCTCTCTCTCTCTCTCTCTCTCTTTGGTTTCATACTCATCAATAAATATCTTTAAAAAGCTCATTATTGCTAGGTGTATATCAGAAAGAAAGTCACAATTTTTTTTTTATGCCAAAAACAAATCAGAGACTTGAGCATTGAGATTGTTGAACGTTGAAGTTTGGCGGGTCAGTTAAATTTGAAAGCAAGCATGGTGTTTTCAAGGACGTTCTCCAAGTGTAGTGGCAAGATAGGCTTGTACACATTCTTGGGTCCTCTGGACAGAAAACCTAAATTAGTTTTCAGAGTATTCAATGTACATGCGGATGTGAAACTTAGAGGTTAATATTTACTTTCTGATAAGCAGGTATCTAAAGAGGATCACCTGGATCTTGTTTGAATTGACTTTGTTACTCTATTGACAAAAGGCAAGGCTTCTAACAATCTCATCCAGTAAAATTTTGAACCGTAAAGCTTATTTTGAGTTTCCAACTGCTTCTAACAATTCCATGGTTAGTGACCTATTATGTTTGTATGCGAATTACCGAAAATTAAAAATCATTGACATATTAAATTCTTGCTTCTGAATTTACTTTATAGATAGCTCCGTATAGTTCATATAATGCATCTTGTAAATTTGATTTGCCTTCACTGCACCCTTCAAAAAAGGACGCTGATAGATTTATTTCAACTCAATTCAAGAATATTCTAATTTTACTAACAACCATATTTCCTACTAATTCTCATAAAATTTTACTCTACAAAACCAAAATGCATTTGAGACTGTATAAATACGTTAAAGCTATGCCTTAGATAATTCCTAAATTAAAAGAAAGTACAACAGTTCTATATTGTTGTGGTGTGGCTGAGGCTTTGTGTTTTCTTGGACCTTGTAGCTTCAACTACTATGGACATCTTGCCGCCAACTACAATTTAGCCTAACCCAGAGAGTTTCCACCCACCGGTAAGAATACTCAACACGCAATTTCTTACCCCTGATTTATACAGTGTGTCCAAGATAAGGATGCACAGTATGAGGATCTTGGAAACGGTAAGAGATACAGGATCGGTTAAAGGGGATGAAAGTTGGCTATTTATAGAAGCTTTTTGTTGGTGTTTGCAAAATTTACATATCTTGGATAGTTTCAGAGATATTTAAGAAAAAGTAGATTTCTTGATTTTTGTTATTATTTTTTCTTTTATTTATTTGAAAAGATATCGGAAAACTAAAACCACTTTTCGATTGTCACTTTCTGTCATCTATTAAAATTCGCTAACAAAATTCCTGTACCATCATCAACCTCATTTTTTTAAATAGGCGGAAAAACAATTGAAAATTGCTTTGGATAGCTCTTGTTGTCACGATTCTAATAATGTAAACATGATAGGGTTATTTTGATTTCTGATACTGTAAATTAATGCATTCTGCAGTACCCTGACCTGCACGATCACCTGATCTAACACCGTTAAATTTATTTCCTCTGTGGTTATGTCAAGAATCATGTGCTCAACCAGAATTTTGAAGATGAACAGCAATTATTACAGTTGGTCGAAGCAGCATTCAACACAAAGAAATCTAAACCAAAATAACCTTAAACTTGATAAGAATTACGACACGTGTAGAGAGGGGTACTTGTTGAACGCTGCCGATTAAAGACTCTGGGGACTTGGCTTTGTTTGAGATGTTTTTTGAATAAAGTAGAGTTGAGTTAGATTCTAAGCTTAAATGGGATACTGATCGCCAGCTCTTCTGTATGTCTGATACGATTTGATTTGATTCGATTCATCTGTTGGCCCGTACACAGTGGAACTCTAAACGGATAGTAATTTTTATTGTTTGTAAGTATGTGTATTACTAGTCAAAGAAGAGAGCTTAATCGGCAAGTTTCCGCTTGTTCATTTTCACTGACGTACTATTGCAACTAGTATGTTCTTTTAGCAGTTCAAGTAGGCTTAACAAGTTGGATGATGTAAGATTTGAAATTCTGTAAACCATGGAAGCAGTTGAATCATATCAGCTAAGTGGGAAAAATGAATAAAACTTTAGAACTAGGGATTGTTGCGTGTTAAGGTTTGAAGCAGTAAGTTGTCTGAAGACAAGCAAGGTATCTTCAAGAACGTAAATTTAATAGAATAATAGAAGATCAACGAACGCAGAATACTTCAGATTCTTTGTGGATTTTTCGCAGTGAAAGATTGGAAGAATTCTACGTGATTCTGCTCGATCGACTACTTCACAAAGATATTGTATCATAATGATTCTAGAAGCGTATCTATTAGAAAAATTTCCATTTGTTCATATAACTTTGCTATTTTATCTTTCATGCAAAGCTGCTTCATTAACCGGAACAGCGCAGATATAAAGTAGAGAAGACGAAAGTGTAGGATAAGGCAAATTAATGTTTTGCTGATGACAATCTAGAATTCCTCCAAACATTGTGTTTAACTACAGCTTTTCGTTTTTCGCGACCAATTTAGAATCTTTAAAAAGGTGGTGCTTAAGAAGTTTGTAATATAACAGATGGAGACAGCAACTCCAGTGTTCCAAATGGATATATGTAATATATGGAAACTCTAGATAATAGAAAAACTACTTCTAAGCAACAAGTCTTTTGTTGGCAAGATATTGGTATTTTCAACCAGTAGCTCGAATACAACGTCGTGTCCTTCCTGTCATAGACCAGTTTTTATTTAAATTCAAAAACACAAGAATATATCTCTCATAATTTTGTCTAAAGTTGATGTTGAAGGTTTCTGTAATTTTCTTAAACTTGAATGTTTTAGCTCTGACATCACTGTAGACTTACAATTGTACTTTGAGATTAAAATTTTTAAATTTTCTAAGTAGAAAGAATATGAAAGAAAAGCTAGCATACATATACTGCCGGTCAAAAGTCTGAGCACACCTTTTAAAAGATTATTTGCAAGAAAAAGATAAAGTTAAATATTATCTTAAACCACATTTAATACCATTATTATTATAAGATTAAATTATTAAGAAAAGAATTAGAACAAACTTGAGAAACAATAGCAATGGAATTCAATTTTAGCCTCTTCATCTAACCATCTTTGTTTTAAGTGATAGTTTCACACAATTTATCCAACGTCTGAGACTCTATTTACTGTAATCCTTTCTGAAGGAGTTAGCACAGATGGTTAGACAGCATTGGGCAATCTTCCCTAACTTTTCTATTCAGTTCATTGCACAAGAACCCGACAGGTTTGAAATCTAGCGATTGTGACAGCTAGTCCATAATAATCAGTCGACGTTTTTTGTTGCTTAATCAGCTATTTTTCATACATAGGATTATCTTGATTATTCTCTTGCTAGAAAACAAATAATCTTCTTCCAAAATTTCGAATTTTGATTGAGCTGAACAAACTACCTTTTTCCACTGATTGTGCGTCCAACAAACATTGTTGAAGTCTTAGAAACTTAGCATCGGATAAGCTTAAAAATCATTAGAAGATTGTAATTTACCCTTCAGACTTTTGACCGGCAGTGTATCATTAAATATGGAAATACCAGGTGACTATAAAAATATGCGTCCCCTCCTGAAGTTAAATATCTCCACTTGTGGCAAAGGTAGGAGGAATATATTTTAGAGTTTTTTAGTCAAAAGACCAAGAAATGTTCAGTAAAGTTTTGCTTCTTAATATTAAAAAATAACAATGCTAAAAATGTTCAAAATTGATAGTTCAAAAAACAGATTTCTTGTACAAAAACGGAGTTTTTAGTAATAGGCTGCTCTTAAAACAAATAAGTATGTGACATGACAGTTACTTTTCAAGAACAAAATGTGACTTCGTTTGCTATAGGGCAAATCAATGTTACGACAGAATTAAAGAGGTGTGACCAGAACTGTTGTAATACATAATTAGAAGATTTATCCTACAGTTTAAATTCAGACTGAAGAGTGTTACAAATAACGGGCCTATTTGAAACATTTACAGATAAAAGTTAATACGCTCATAAAGTCTACTCTTGGAAAAAAAAATCTTGTTGTTCATTTCTAGTATTTAGCTGTTAATTATTTTCATTAATAAATTATTTTCATTCTAAACACTCTTATAAGTCACCTGTCAGAAGCTATTAATTTTTAAACAGGACACTGCCCAGTATAAGTTCACTCATTAGAATTTTCTAGATAATAGTCAGTCAACATTGTAAAAGTAAACCGACGTTGATAAAATTAAAATTAACTGTGCAGAGTAGTGTGAGAAAGCAGGTTCTAGATAAAGAAAATCAGTTATAAACTAGCACAAATTTTAAAAAACTGAAAACGTAGCACAGAACAGTGATGCTAAACGATAAGGAACGATAAAGAATAAACAACAATATTTGAATCAGCAGTTTACAGTTTTCATTTTGTGAGATGTGTTTTAGAAAATTGCACTAAGGCATATACTATAACAATTTGTTTGTTTTTCATTTCTTTCAAATTAAATTAAGTGTAGTTTAATGAACAAGCCAATAATTCGAGTAAGTGAGTGCAATTTCAACGCCTAACAAATAAAAATATTTAGAGCAGATTTGTGAAGTGTCAACTTTTGTTACTGTGTAATCGCCATATTTGTTATGCCTAGATATTTCCATTCAGAATCGAATAGAAAGTACATGGGTTCTAAAAAATTGTCTTTAATGTATATTTTGTATAGCACAATTATCTAAATTTGACAAAATTAAAGTTAACAAAGACATAAATTGTTCATTGTGTTCCTGTCAAACATTTTCACATAAAATTCTAGACTATAACCAACTATAATACATCAGAACACAAATAAAAAGCGCCCTCTTTAAGAATCAAACTATAAAAAAGTCCGTTTCCATTTTTTTTTCTGTTAAGTTATTATGTCCGTTGTGTTGGAGTGTACTTTTACAGTTTTACACGCAGTCTGGAGCAGCGGCAAATGCGGCGACATAAATTATTACGGCCACATCAAAGCCCAGGCCAAGTTTCAGGCGTTTTGTTTTAGCCTGGTCGTTTGGTATTAGCGACTCCGGCAATGTCAACACATGTTAGATCATGCATCACAGGTTCTTCTTTGAGCCAACTTTATTAGTGAAATAGATTTGTTATGAAAATTTATGATCCAGTAAAGTCTTTTTGCTATTCTAATTAGTTTTCGCTATTATATCAGTTGGTCCGGTATTTTGTCAACATCAGAAATGTACCTGACGGGAAATACATCTATTTAGGCAGATTACATTTGTTTATTCAATGTGGGCAAATTAAAAAAAAGAAATTTAAATTAAGACGAAACTTCAATTCTGACAGAAATACATAAATAAAATGAAGGCATATTAATGTCTACTGTGTACATAAAATAATTTTTATTATTTTTTAACGAAATAAAGCGTGAAGATTTTTTATTTTTACAATTCTTATTTTGTAAATATAAAATTTAAAACAAAAAAATCATCCGTTTGTATAGAAAATGTATTACAAACTACAAAATTAATGTTTAGGAAAATTTTAAAATTGATTCTTACTTGTTGCACAAGTGATACACATAAATTATTCGTTAGTATAGCAGTAAAAATTCTGATTAATAAGGTTGTAATATTCAAGAAATCCGATAACAATATTATAGCGCGTGTGTGTATAATACGATTCTACAATACTGTTGTGTATTTTTTTATTTCCTTCAAATAATCTACATATATTTAAAAGACTAGATAGGTTTATGTCTCAAGATAAAAATAAAAACGAAAAAAAAATTGGCTACATATTATGTCAACATATTTAAAACGGGTGAAAAATTGTATATAATAATAATAACAATAATAACTGTCAAATAATACAAATAATACATGTGAAGTGGTGCACAGCCTATTGATATTAAGTGAGGCTTGAAGATGCTACTCATCGGCACCGGAGCACAACTCATATCAGTCACCCGGATAACCTTTGACAGCGACTAGAGACACTACGTGATATATATGCTGTGATCTTGGACCTGATTCTTCTTATTACGATATATCAGAGTTATTTTATTATGTATGACTGTTATAAATTCTCTCAATCTTTCTTTTGTATAATCATAATGCATAAATAACCTCTTTTTCAGTATAAGTTCATGCTGCTTTTGTTTATTTGAATTTCTAAGAACGTTAAAGAATTTCTTCTTTGATTTCATGTAATGTGACTTATTTATGTATGATATTTTTCTGATCAGATGTAAAAATGTGTTCTGATTTAAATCAAATTGCCATTAATTACAAAAAATTTGTTTCCTAAATAAAATAGTTAATTGATTGCTTCATTTAAAAAATTATTTGCGACATTATTTATGCAAAAAGCTTACGTAAGGGCATCTCTGTGCTATGCAATATTAGATATCGAACAGACAAATCTATAAATGTAATCGATCGTTGGAAAGGCTACTATCAACTATACAAATGGATAATCGATATTTAATTCCGAGAAGTCCTTATTATAAAGACTTGTCCCAAAAATAAACGCACCATTTTTGTTTACTTATATCAATGCAATGCATCTAGCACATGAGAAACTGTTTACGATGCATGTACGAATTAAGTAGATACCTGTAGTTCCTAAAATAACTAATGCGGAAACATCTTTTTTTTATAAATAACAATGTAGAGAAATTAAGTAAGCTCTCAAATACCTCAGGCCTATTGAGTAATACTGAGTGTTAGCCTAAAGAATTCCCAGGAAAAAAGGGAAAGACGCCAAAACATTCATTGACTTCAGGGCCAATTGAGACCCTGATAAAATTCCAATGGTTTAATAGTTTTTCATGCCTTTGAATTCCACTATTTATCTCATTTAGATCTTAATGCCAATCTACTGTATTATGCAGTCTGTATGTAAAAGGGAATGAAAATTTAGGTTACTATATTAAGTCTATCACAAGCAGATAGAAAAGAAGAAATGCTAGTGAACTACATACAAACTTCAAGTATGCTCAGAATGTAAATTAATGGTACCACTGGAATTAGAATTTGATAAAAAATGAAAATTAAAACAAGATATAGTATGTTCTGCTTAAAAGAAAACAGTTGATGATGTTAGTTTAACACATGGGCTGAAAAGTCCCAGGCCTAACAAATAGATGGCGCTAGTTCTATTGCATTCACCGCTTTTTCAGTTAGTACTAACCTTCAAAAGACAGCTGTTAAAATTTCATGATATTCTATTCATTATTTTGTGAGTTGTTGTGCTAAGAGTGACGCTACTTTTGTTATTTTCAAAACAATGGATCAAAAACAATTTCGTGTTCTAATTTTACACTGCTTCTTGATGGGAAAAAATACCGTTCAAGCGAAGCAATGGCTTGAAAAGTGTTATGGGGACTCCGCTCCATCAGAAACAACAATAAAACGTTGGTTTGCTGACTTCAAACGTGGTCGTAGAGACACCGATGATGCAGAACGCAGTGGACGTCCAAATGAGGCGGTAACACCAGAAAACATCAAAAAAATCCACAAAATCGTTTTGAATGATCGAAAAGTGAAGTTGCGTGAGTTAGCTGACATCGTAAAGATATCAAAAGAACGTGTTGGCTTTATATTGCATGAGAAAGCTCTGCTCAAAGTGGGTGCCGCGTTTGCTCACTGTTCACCAAAAACAAGAACGTGTTGATGTTTCTGAGCAGTGTTTGGCCATGTTTTAACGTAACAAACCGGAATTTTTGCGTCGATATGTGACAATGGATGAAACATGGATCCATTACTTCACTCCGGAATCAAAACGATCGTCATCTGAGTGGACAGCAACTGGTGAACCTCGTCCAAAGCGACCGAAAGCACAACAATCGGCTGGAAAGGTTATGGCCTCGGTATTTTGGGATGTGCGTGGTGTAATATTCATCGACTATCTTGAGAAGGGAAATACCATCAACAGTGAATATTATATAGCGTTATTGGAGCGTTTGAAGGCCGAAATTGCAGACACGACCGCATATGGCAAAGAAAACATTTTGTTTCATCAAGACAACGCACCGCGTCACAAGTCAATCAAAACAATGGCAAAACTACATGAATTGAACTTCGAATTGCTCCCACATCCACCGCATTCGCCAGATTTGGCTCCCAGCGACTACTGGCTGTTCGCAGACCTAAAAAAAATGCTTGCCGGTAAGAAATTTCGCTCGAATGAAGAGGTTATCGCTGAAACTGAGTCCTATTTTAAGGCAAAAGATAAATCGTTCTACAAAAGTGGTATTGAAATGTTAGAGCGGCGCTGGAATGATTGCGTTGTTCTTGATGGAAAATACGTTGATAAATAAAGCTAATTTTGAACAAAAAAAACCGTGTTTTCTTTGTTAGGCCTGGGACTTTTCAGCCCATCTGGAAACGAAGGTGTGGGACTTACTACTAAGATATGGGAAAATGCAAGGAACTGAAGTTTCTTATATAGCGTTGTTCATAGAGCGTGTTGTTTACACAATCATGCAAAACATGCTCAAAAAACCTGAATTTGTATATTTTAAATGCCGAATTCGCACAATTACCAACATAAAATAACAATCCCGGGTCTGAGCAGAGACAAGTGTTCAGAATCCCCAAGAGAATTATTTTTTTGGCAACAGAGTAGTTGCCTTCGAGCAATCTGGAAATCACAACATTCATTGTTTATACCTAACCAGTATTTTACAAGGATCCTTCTATTTTAGAGTTCGGAGGCCTTCCATGTCTGAATTAAAACCCAAGGGGGTTGCAGTAAAAACACAGCAATAGGAAAGGAGAATGTTTGTTTAAGGCCATCTACATATTTCAAACCGTCCCTCACTTACCGCTTCTCGTAGGCATGGCATAACCTTAAGAAATATAGTTAGTGTTGCTGGTGTAGATGTGTATTAATTTGTGTGGCTTAGGGTTTTCAAGATGCACCTTTGTAACTGTGCAACTAGTGATACATATTTGCTGGTCTGTTAGGAAAATTCAGAAATAATTGAATCTTCCCTTAACGTGTTATTAATTTCTGTAAATAACAAACTATCTTTTTATTATTTTTAGTCTTTTCCTATTCTAAATACGTTATTCTTCTGTAGCATAAAAACCCCTTGGTTTAATGCCCCTTGACATTATTAAATTTATGGCTTGGGAACATTGCAAACTAGAGATACAGTAAGGCTGTGCCTAGAATAAAACTACCTCTGAATTGGTATTTTTCAGATTTAGTTTTCGCATTTCAAGGAATTTTGCATTCTTATTTTTAGTTTTATGCTCCTTTAAACCATAAAACTGCCTCTTTGTCTAGCCCGGACAAGATTTATTTTGCTATAATTGCAGAGTGCAACGTTCGAATTTCTAGTTAAAACACTCCCTTCTCGTATTATTTTATTGGTTGTCATGTCGTCATGTATGCCGATCATCCAATAATTTGTTAGATCCACCCTTTCGGGGAGTTGGAAATCAGGCATTCCACAAAAGAACTCGAGAGAGTTCAATAAGAGTTATCGAAGAAGAAACACGCGTCCTCCGTGTTCTTTGTATGTAAAGTTTGGACTTAATAATTTCGCGAATTATCGAAAAGTTTTTCAAGTAGTTGACTAATTTCTATTAAGGTGATTATTTGCCTAAGTGAAAACATCGCGAATAATTCCTGTCATCGCTAAATATCCTACGACAATCCCTGGAATGCACCAGACGTGTCGCTATCGTAACGCATCTTTCAAAAACCTCGCCAGCCCGGCGGACCTACCAAACGAATTCACATCGAACTCTCAGTAAACTACCGTATCGCCTTTCTCGTTATACCTGAAAATTTTATCGAATTTCTACGAGATTTGTACTGCTCCGCTCTTTATAGATATTTAAAGACAATTAAAATATCTCTTTAAATTACAAACGTATGTGGAAGTCATCCATTCCTACGAATTAATGTATTTACTACTATAAGTTAAACTTTATGTGAACGAGTGCCGTGAGTTAAGTATTTTCTGTGCCAACAAATTGGTTCTCTATTGGATTAGTTCCAGTTATACGATAAATAATTTTACCCTTTTTAAACTATCTTTCATGAAGAAGCAACGTTGACGCATATAATTTGTCAATGTACAGACGTAATTATTTGCAAATACACTTGCATAATATCGTTTCATCACCAGCCGCTTTCGATAAACGTAACCTATAATCAAAGTTAGTGAAACATCGTTTCACAATGGTGAAGAACCTTATGAGATCCTTTCATAGTAGAAAAGCTCGACGTATCGTTTCACAGTAGTGAAAAGCTTTATGCTATTGTTTAGTTAATAGGAACCTGTTGTTTATCAATTTGTAACGTAACGAACTTGTTCCGAGATATTATCAATCTTTTTCTTCTTGGCTTGATCGTTTATTTATGTAAGGCTCTGATAACGTAAATTCTTGTTATTTTATAACTTCGTCGAATTGTTCTTGTTCGACGATTTATTTGAATAAATATCTGAATCCAAAGTTAAATGTAAAACACCTGCAGGTGACGAACCCAGTTAGATTATCGCTACTGTTTATATTTTCCGTGTTATATCATTCATGCTTCTTTCATAAATGACCGCAGAATTTATAATATTTACGGATGATTCACTGTCTAAATCTACGTATTGTCTTCACATTACCGGCATTTTATGCAGTGTGCTGGGTTGTTAGTTCGTAAATATTAATAAACTTAATGCGACCAGATTTATTTTGTGTACTTATTCTTCATGTATGTGTTTGTGTACAAGTTTTTCACATAGTGTAACCAGGAACGCTGTAACCTGTTTCCTGGATTCATCTAATAGTATGCTAACAGATGTTATTAATTTATCTTTTGGTTTTTATTGTGTTACAAGCATACTTATAGAGTATTTCAGGAATCAGCTGTTCCGGAACCAGGTGACGTTGACCTTCACATACGGACATATTATTAGCTTAATCCATCATTGAGAAAGTAAGAGTGCAGTACAATCTCTATTTCGTTTATTTGTGTATCGCTCGAACTTGCGGTTCGACCTTGGCAGACATCTCGCCTACTGACCTAGATGCGAAGATCAGCTGTAGGGTCTTCCATTCGAAATTAGGTCACTGACTTTCTGCTGCAGCTGACGCCCTCTCGATCTTGAAATTCCTAAGATTCTCGCATTATTATAACCGTCTACCTCCGGCTCTAAGCTTTCCTCGCCCACGACCCGTCTTCGACTGTATAAAGGCTAGCATTACAGGTGGCGTACCGATTGTATGTATGGTTGCAATCTCGATAGGACACTAATCCCAGTCTTGTCCGTAACACGTCTTGGACAAAGACCATTTACCCTAGTTTTACTATTTCTCTATATATTTTGGTAGTACGGAAAACTAAGAAGGTGTCATACAGAATGCAGCATATAGCAAGAGCTTATGATAATGAAATTAATTATTTAAGTCTGTAGCCTGTTAAAGCAAAACAATCTTATTAAAGAATAATTCTATAAGGATTAGATTAGGTTAGCAATAAAACAATCTCATTTCAAATTTTCACAACTGGCAGTAAAAAAAATGCCTCACCTAAATCTCAAATGGGTTCAAGTCGAGAAAAGCACCAAAGCAGATATCTATGAATGCAACGGCATTGGATGAATAACACTACTCTAGAAACTGCTGCAGACTTGGAAGATTATCTGTTTGTCTTAATTTCATACAGTGGAAAGAAACTTCTTTACACAACATTATTAGAGAATATCCTCACAAAGCTTTGCCCGGCTTTAATTCCAGAGTTGGTCTTTTCCCTTTTAATATGCCAAAAACGGTCTTAGATGGTATTATTGATAAAGAGGATTTAAAAATGTGCAAATTGCTATAAAGAGTGCTGACGAAAAGACTAATATGGAAAATAAACAATGACGACAGTTGAAACCGTTTTGCAAAGTGGTTCACTTCAAGAAATTGATAAATTTCTTATACAAATTAGACTAGTCTTAAAGAATTTTATAATGCGGTCAAAGGCATCTTCCAATTTGTGAACTATGAAACAATAAAATTATGGAATCTGGTTTCAGTTTATTAACTGGACGTCCACGTTTCATCTGTCACTAGGTAGTTTAAATTATTATAGAGCATTAAGGAAGTGGCATCAACTTCCCTTGCTTTCTAAGAGAAACGTTGTATTGATGTACGGCATGAGACAACTACAGCAAATCATTGTAAAAATCAAACTGGACATTGTTATCTAAACATACAGGCCAATAACCCATACTAATTACGAGTAGTATATGCAAACATTCTCAGTCATTTACCCCGCCAAATTCACGAAAAGTCTTTGCAAAGCCATCACTCAAAATATACGTAGGTTAAACAAGCTGTTCTGTCTTTATTATTTTCTACTGTGACGAATGCTTGTGCCTGTAGTTTAATTGTTATTAAATGAGTCTAATTGAACATGAAGGTCAAAAAAAGTAGGTACACTCCAGTTTTGTAAGTTCTAATTCAACTAGCTTCATTCGTTGTTTTGTGATCAATTACTAATGTGTAATGCCCAAAGAATAAATAACTCCTAAATGTGTTATAGTCTTTATATCTACTACGAATCTCTATACAGATATACATTTCTAAATTATCATTGTCAATTAGAAAAACCTGTTTTATTAGCCAGTAAGCTCCAAATTAACTTTAAAAGCAGTAATAATGTTAATGTACGGCTATAATGAAAGATTTTTCAAGAATAAATTAACTGTTAGCTTCTGGTTGATTGTTACAATATAGCTTTGGTCTCTCATTTTGGTAAGTAACGGTACAAACAATTTCTTTGCCTAAGCACAACCTTCATTCAAAAGTATTTAAAACTGTCACACAACCTTGACACTCTTAAAACTAATATTAATTGATCAGTAGCTGAAATTCAAATTGACATGGGTGAACTTAACATGGGCAACTTAGTATTTAACAAAGCTATAATTCTCAAGTCTTAGAAAATCTAAATCAAGGCTGTAGCCAAAAAAGGATATGTGAAGAAGCTTAAGCAGTTGTAAGTGCAACTGAGGTAAAAATAGTGGTATAGGAGAACTGCGCCTTGAGGATATGTGTGTTCAACTAATAGAGCTGTACTTCCAAAAATATTTGGTATTTCGAAAGTCTTGTTTGCCAAAGATTCCAACAGTTCCCAATACTGTATAAACTGAATATGCATCTTATATTCTTGTTACGTATCTACTGGGATGATAGAACATTGCTTATTACTATTGGTAGGTTTTTATATGTCACCATGCAGTTACATTACTTTCTCTTTTCAACCATTAGTAAGAAAAGAAGCAACAGAATCTCGCGATTGTTTTTAACTGAAGGTCACGAACGCAGTGCTAATTGACTTGGGTTGACCCTGGGTGGTATCACATAATGAGATATTAGTAGCATAGCTACGCAAGTACTTCTAGAATACTAAGAATATAACCCTCTATTTACCCAAAAAAGCTTTGTCATTTTCCAACAGACTATGAAACTCATTATTTAGGAAAAAACATTTTATAATATTAACGGCGGTTAACAGAGTTAAATTTTTGTAGAACCACATCTTAAGCAAATGTGATATTCGGGTACTAAATCTGACTATACCAAGTTGTAGGTTTGGCTATAAGATTTAAAAAATTAACTAATTTCAGTTAACTTTTTACCACATGCTTCATAAAAACTATCTCAAATTAGGTAAGTCGTCGTAATCAGTTTTTTTGCGTGGATCTTTCTTCATTAGCTTAAGAAACAAGTTGGTTAAATGCAAAGATCCAAACGGTCTAACCATTCTTTAATATTTACTTACGATACTCTATTTAAAGCTTATTCAAAAATAAGTGTTTGGAGCTACAATAAAACACAACAATATAAACAGATTATCTAATTAGTTAATAGTAAAAACAAAAGAAAGAAACAAGGACAACAATGAACACTCAAATGTCACTACTAGTAATAACAATAACTTTCAAATATCTATTGACTCTTAATAAGTTGGAAACATTTTGAGCGAAATAAGCGATCTTCACTAGTGATTGATTGATGGTAGAAGGTTATAGTGCCTCTTTCCTCTCTTCAAGATTGTTTACTCCTGACGTCCAAAACTTCGAGGAATGCTTGTTCTGTAATTTGTTTAGTCTCTGAGCTGTCCCGATTTGAGATGTGCGGTACTATAACGAGTGGACTTAAAATAATGAGAATTTTTCAAACATAGTAGGCTGGCAAAACAATCGCTGTTATTGTTAGTTTGATAGATGCTAGAATTACCGAAGGGTAGTTCTAACTTATTATTGTGTTGAAATTTGCAGTTTTCTGTAATAATGGAAACCAACGAGCATTTACGTGAACGCATCTGCAACTTGCTTGAACAAAAACCGAAAAATGAAGTCAGCAACCATTTTAAATGTGATAATATACTAATTTCTATAATCTATCGAGTCATTAAGCGATGGAAATCAGGTATGCCTGCTAAAACACTTCAAGAAACGGGTAGACCATCGGCCCTTAGCAACAAGGAACAGAAAAAAGTTGTAAAAAGTGTTGCAAACAAGGTTGGCACTTCGCAACGCAAATTGGCAGCAAGATTTGAAGTTTTACGGCATTGCATTCGCGACATAATATTAGGTATTACAGAAGACAACAAGCTCTCAAATACACTGAAGAACAGCTTAATTAAATTCCACAAAAGTGCCGAAAGCTCAAAAGAGGATTACAAAAAACAATTTAATTCTCATGGATGATGAGAGGTGCTTTACTTTCACTAACGATACCATGCCCAGTAACGATGGTTTCTACACGAATGACAAAAATGTTCTACCTGAGAATGTTAGATTTGAGTGCAAGTCGAAGTTTGAGCAGAAAGTTCTTGTTTAGGTTACCATTTCCGAGAAAGGGCTTTCAGAAGCTGTCATTAGAGATTCTTCTGGTCCTGCTGTCAATGCTGAAGTCTACCAACAAGAATGTTTGCCCATTGTGAGAAACTTCATCAAGAAATACCATGATGATGGAAATTATATATTCTGATCAGACTTAGCAAGCTCACATTATGTTCGTTCCATTCAAAATTGGATGAATGAGAATGGCCAAAAATTTGTTTCAAACGACGCGAACTTCCAAATGTGCTCAAAGCTCGTTCCATAGAAGATTTCTGGTTGATTTTGTCAAGATTGAAACTGTGTTGTTGAATCTTGTGTGAACTACAATGATAATGATAATGACGTCCTTGTAAATAACGACAAGCTTTTATATCTCTACCTGTATGTATAACAAAGAGCTGGGGTCTAGAGTCTTCGTAGAAAAAGCACAAAAATCATGTTCTGAGAATTTCCAACAGAAATCTTTGTGTTAGATCTTCAAGAAAATATTGCTGTAGGTTCTGTAAAAAGAATTACACAAAAAGCAAGATCCTTTTTTGTATTAGAATTTTAGCACTCGAAAATATCTTCAAGGCATTATTAGGTACAGTCTTTTGCATAAATAATGTCGCAATTCATTATTGTAAATAATGGATTAATTAAATACACAAGGTCTAACTTAGCACTAATCTGAAGAGATATATTGTCTAAAAATATATATGGTAAAGAGATTTTGGATAAATTATATGAAATCAGACTTTGTGTATTTGATAATCCATTGTGTAAAACAAGGAATTGCGACATTATTTATGCAAAAGACTTACAAGCAAGACCCTTTTTCTGTAAAGGTTTATTGCGCATCCGTGACATTCATAGAAGTCAATGTTCTTAAAATTTGTTAAAAGGCGTGAGACGCTACAGATGTATTTTTCTAGTTTTGTTGTTTGTTATTTTGAATAAATTAATTGATATTAATCACGTTTTGGTAATTGGGAGAGTTGTCTGTGTTTAAATAGCCTTTGTGGACCATTTCCAAAATCAGCACACCTACTAATGTATTGTTTTATATTTTTCATATAATTTCGGTTATTTTTCGACGGAATTGACTACAGAAAAATAAGTCCGTTTAGCAAGGTCATTAGTATACTAATTAAAAAGTGTCATTCTATAGCGTTACCACTGTTGGAAATTTCTCTAAATTGCTGTTTTCAACTTTTCTTCTTAATCCTTGAGACACCATTGCTTTTTGATTTCTTTTTCCTATACTTTTAAATGATCCATTTTATCAACAAAATTCATTTATGATCTGCATTACAGTGTCAAAAAAAGTAGCAATGGTTTACAGAAACCTATTACTGATAATAACTAAGATATCCTGAAGCTGCATCAGACTTGATCTACTTCCGTCATCATACATTTACTAATCTGCGTTTTGCAAAATCCCTAACATTTTCATTGATAAAATGCATATTGTTAAAATATGATTACTACTTTTCAAATTGCTATTGACACGAGTGCATTACGCATTATTGAGTTTCTGAGTAATAAATTAGTTAAACGTTATTACAACAGCTTGTCGCTGATATACAGATTTGTAAAAGATTGTGAGTTATGAAAATCAATGATTAAATTTCCCTTTGTTTTTACTTCTATGTTTGATTTATCATTCTTATTTCTAACAATACATATGAACATTGTACATCTCACGTGCCAGATCAATGCAATTGCTGAACTTTTCAACTACGTTGTTACGTCTGATAGGATTACACGATACTACTGATCAGTTACAATCGTAGCTACAGTTGAACTTGATTTTCAGGAAGATTATAGATTGCATGTTATCAACTTGAAACTACATATGTACCGAAATCTAAGTTACTCAACAAATTAAAATTTTCTTTGAGCTAATCGATTCTTATACATACCTACTGAAACAAAAATCAAAACTATACTGTCACAAAAAAGTTTTCCTATTGACTGTCACAAATAGTTCAAAGTCTTCAATTAAAATGATTAACTGCAAGAAAACTAATTTATTTATGAATTAAAAATAACAAGGTTGATAATAAACTTTTTAATTTAAAGTGACGTTAAAGCAACCCAATTAGTTATAAAATAATTAAAAATACATCTATAACCTATTTTGATCCCTTCAAGATTGTATTTGTAGATTCACATTTCGTTTTTAATTTTCCACGTCACATTTCCATTACACCAACTAGTAATTGTTTAGCAAAATCTAGGGCAATTTGGTGTTAAAAGCTATTAATCGTTTATTTTCCATTGGGTGGTATGAATAAAATCTGGCAAATTAATATGTTTTCCTTTTTATTCAAAATCTAATAAAAAAGAAATGAAACTTAATTATTCTATAAACGAATAACATCCATTTATAAGACACGTGTAATTATTCATTGTTTATTTAGCGTTCGATCAAATCGATTGGTTTAGACTTTAAGAGAATTTTACTAATTATTTTCCCTCCACTACCTTCTTATACTCATTGTTCAAATTATATCTATGAAACTGTATGATTAGAAATAATAAAAATAGTAAATTTATAATTCTAATTTTTATACTTGAAACATGACGTTAATGCTTTTATTAAGATTAGTTTATAAACAGCGTGCGATGTAAGTTTACTCAGTCGAGGTGACCTTCATTTAACCCATGTCGTTTTATCTCTTATCAGTGTTTTTTTCTTCTGCTTTTTATTATTTTATTTTCGTTTTTTTTTCAATACTCATTGAAAATATACAATTTATGCTGTCGTAAATAAATTTATTGTATAAATTATCATGCAGGATGTTATTATTAAAATGATGTAAAGTTATTTAAGGTTACAAAATAAATTGATTTCAGCAAAATGTATTTTAAACAAGAGATATTTGTAAGTTAATTATCTCAGAGAGATAGAAGAAAAAAAATACAAACTTAATTCAGTTTTAAAATGTTATATATATTTTAGTTTTCCTAGTTCCTGCAGCTTTGTGATTTGGTAATTCCCATTTATTCACACAATCTGAATTTATGATTATGTTAAATGTTTGGATTTGCCAGAGCTATTAAAATCGAGTTATAGTGACAGTTTTAAGTCTAATTGTCTCAACTATTAATCTATAGCAAACGGCCCTTTGAATAGTAATAGGTACATACATACATCAAACTGACCTCTTTTCCAAGAAGAAAGGTTTGCTAGACTTTAAATCATTTTTAGAATGTATTGTGCTACCTACACATATCTACAGCTTCTGTAGAAGAAGATAATGGATCACGCAGAATCCTTATGGAAAATGGCTCTCGGTCAAGGTTGTTGGAACCGTGGTAAATGATAGTCCTTATTATGTAGATCAAGAGTGTCAATAGGCACAAAGTCCAAAAAATTATAGTTTTTGAATTACAGTGGTTTTAAGTTGACAATTTTTACATCTCTACCGCGCAGAGTTTGCTCGAACGGACTTTCCACAGCATGTAGCCCCGAAAAGGGCTGATATTTTAATTTTTTAAATAAGCTATTGATAAAGATTTCTTCATTTTATCGGGTTTTTTCAGATGTTGATTACTTCAATACCCACGTTTTGCTAAGTCATTCTCCGTTAGCGGCATGTAACGTCGTATTTAGTAGATCTGCATTATAATACTACTTTCTGTTTTCCTAATGCCATGCGTAACCCAGAAACCACAAAATGCTGGCAACATGGGCACATTAGAGTTGCCGTAAAAAATTCTTTTTCTACAACCTTCAAAAAAAGGTTAGATTTAAGCATCGCCAAGGATACGGGAAGTTTATCATTTTTTCACATGGGCGCAAATATTTATTTTTGTATTAACTGCGGGAAATCAGTGTTTTTTGTAGCGCATGAAAATGGTATTTTTTGCCGAGACCATTAGGTCGAGTTGAGGCTGTGAGCATCTCATATAAACGGGTTCAATATACTGCACCAAGAGTTGAGATTAAAAAAACTTTCAACAAGATGGGTGCCGCGTCTGCCCATTCCAGAACAAAAACGCATTCCAGCTCAAACTTGAGCTGAGTGTTTGCAATTGTTTAGAAAAGATACAATTAATTTCATCAAAAGACTTGTGACTGTGAACGCAACTTGGATTCACCATTATATGCCAGAAACCAAACAACAGTCAAAACAATAGGTTGGTCAAAAAGAATTCGTTCCGAAGAAGGAAAACCAGTTCAGCAGTCGCTGGAAAAGTAATAGCTTCTGTTTTTCGGGATGCTAAGGGTGTTTTATTTTTTGGCTATCTGAAGAAAGGAAAAGCCATAACAGGTGAATATTACTCAACAGTTTTAGAACAACTAAATGCAGCAATTCGTGGCAAAGTGTACTATCGACTTTTAAATAACGACTAAATCATATTGAAATAATCTGTTATTGGATAACGAGAACCATCAATTTACATAATAAGTAAATACAAATAAATCTACTGAGCAAAAGCTGACGTTTACTTCCAAATAGGCTATATAATGCAGAAGGCAAACACATAAGGGGTGTCGAGTAATGTATGAACCACGACAAAACTTCAAATTTTTGTGTTCTTGCACTTCCATTAAGCAATATTAAGAATCTTCCTATCTGAAAGACTTAAAGTAAGAGTACCTGTTAGTAAAAGAACTTCATTGGTTTGAATAACTTAACTTACTCGACAATTCCAATTAAGTAGTTCATGAAAGTCAAACTATGCTGCACAGTCCAAGCAATTTTAGTAGTTTGAGTAGTTTGAATTACTCGATGGGCACGCAGAGACCTATGCAGACATTTGAAAATTTGATCTTGACTCTGGACGAGAAAAATCTAAATTCTACGCAATTTTGTGCATCAGAAGTGAAATAAAACAAAACAGCTGTATTCTTTGGAACATTACGACAATGTCCTTGGCTTTTAAGTTTCTTTTTGAAATTTAGATGACCGTGTGAAAGCTCGAACACGAGATGGTTGGCTGGCTATCACTAAGCCAACACTATGTAATGATAATAGGTACCACAAAACACTGTATAAAACACAATACTTTTAACAACATCTCTAATTTTAAAATTCCACGTGATTTCTAAAGAAATAAAGGGCATAAGAATATGTCAAAGAATCATAAACAAAGTTCTCTTTTGTTACAGAAAGTTCTGTTTTTGAGTCCGCCCTCTTGCACGGTCGAGTTAAATTAATTTACCGCATTTTTTTGAGAAACATCTCTCTTTATCGATTCCTAGCATTGCCCCCACATCATGTAGTAATTGAGTTTACATTTTAACTATTGAGTAAAACAGGTAATGTGTTGTTAGTTTTGCTTTCATCACTGCTAGATATTTGCAAAACTCGTTTTCACCCATGGAATTAAAATTGGTTACTTATTGCATGTTACTTTCCTTTTTGTTTTTTGTTTTTTCAATTTTACAATTTACAATTTGTTCAGACCTAACTACATGTTAAATATCTGTTGGTTAACTCATATACCTGATTCTTTATAGATTAAGCACTATATACTGGTAGTTTTACATTGATCATTTTGTACATTAAATTATTAATTTCAACTTATTATTAGAGCCACTTACATCAACCATGTTTAAATTTTTTTTCTGTCTTTTGTGTTTATTTCTAATTGCAGCAGGCTAAAGTTGTAAGTTAACATTGTTAATCATGCAAAAATATTCCCTTTTGAAAGGTGTATAACTGATAAATTTGAAATCAATCCCACAATAAACAAAAAATCCTTTGGTCCAAAGAACAAACACCGATGACAGTAACTATAGGACATCGAGAGATGTACTGCCTCAGGATTTAAGTCTTTTAACACTTCCACTCTCTGGTATGATGCCCTTTCAGCTCTATTTTTAATAGCTATTGAAAGTAAGCAGGGGGCAGAAATCAAAAGCTTCACAAAGTCAAAGCTTGGTCGTCACTGCAATAATTTTGCATGTCGTTATGGAAGAAGTTCAAATAATTAAAAAGTGCCTGGTTTAAAAAGGTTAAGTGTTGAAAAATAAGTTTTGTCAAGTTTGTTTCCTAAAGCATTATATGCGTTTGCAACTGTCCCCCCTAAAACTTCTGCTGAAATCGAGCTCCCTGGTATACTAAAAAATTGGAAATCAGCAGACCATAACATCATACCTAATCAGGTTCCTAAAAACCTTCCTAAGAAGGCATTAACCTCCACCTGCACAATTCTCAATACTTGTCCCCGTCTTAACTGTTTCCAGTGAAATGGAAGCATGCTGAGATAATACACGGTAGGCATCAATCTCGTACAGGACTTGTAAAAATTTTTAAAAAAGCCATCAAGACAAAACTAGACAAGTTTTTTTCAGAAAAAAATTACTACGATACCATCAGTTAAAACACAGTAGCCGTGTTTATGAATATAACAAACGTTTTGAGAAGGTTTGAAGTCTGGGGGTTATTCTATAAACTGACACAAGTAGGAGTAGCTTATCTAACAAGTACAATCTACTTCTTTTTTAATAAAATAGAAAATTTCTTGTACCCACAAATACAACATGTTTAGACGTCAAGAAGATTGCAGCTGACGTTCCACAAAGATCACTACTGGGTAAACCACTGAAATATATATATATATATGTTAAAACACAGTAGCCGTGTTTATGAATATAACAAACGTTTTGAGAAGGTTTGAAGTCTGGGGGTTATTCTATAAACTGACACAAGTAGGAGTAGCTTATCTAACAAGTACAATCTATATATATATATATATATATATATATATATATATATATATATACGTTTATGACCTACCTGAAATAACTACATTTACTTTATTATCTTAGCGCAATAATTGATCGTAGACTCAAACCAAGATTTTTACTTTCAGCAGCTATGCGAACCTTCCAAATGTTTTTTTTAATAATCAACAATTAAAAATTTAGAGCTTTATTGAATAGCAAATTCACATGGAGCTTACACGTAAATAAAAAACTTAATGGAGCAGATGCGTGATCAACAATAGACACTTACTTTAAAGATTGAAGATTTTTAATCTACAAAGCCAGACTTGCTTAGGCCTATAATCACAAGGGTAACCTAAGGCATAATGGATAACTTCACAAACAAATGTAAAAAAAACTCCAACAGTTCCAAAAAAAATCTATGAGAATTATATGAAACTTAATATTTCAATAAACCCTTGTAGTGATCGCAGTAGTAATGTGTGTTCAACTGACTATAAATGTCTCTGACTTAAGTCATAAACTTAAATGCTATAAGTGATACGTAGATATTAATCTCCCGTTCTACGCCAAACTTCCAAAAGTAAAAATCGTTGCACGTGTCCTGAATAGCCACTAATCGATCAACCGGCAAGATCCTTATCAGAAAAAAGCTACCTCCTACAATGAATTAAGACTAAATTCGTTCGTATCTTAACCAGTAAAGGAAAGTCCTGAAGTTCAGCTATCCCAGTAAATGCAATGAGATTTAAATTGTGGTTTATGAAGACCCAGACAATCTTCAAGTTTGCGTTACTCAAGACTTGTCAAAAAGTAGGAGTTATGACTACCTTAGAGTAAATGAAAATTAGCACATTTGATCATATAGAAGACTCCTGGGAGAGTACTATTTATAATTTGTTCGTCTACTGGACCATGGAGAATCTGGTGTTGTGCAGAAAAGTGAAGACATGCTGATAAGGTGCCTCCACTGTTTTCATACCTGCCATTGAAGCAACTCGTTACTACTGAAACTGGTCACTCCGGCTGTCAGAAGTTTCAGCTGCTCCCTGGGTTACGGCGTCCAGGTGGACTGAACATTTCCACAATTGCCACCGGGCAACGCCGCTGCCGTCTACAAGCCCCGCCAAGTTTCCGGTGCTCTCCAAGTTGGTTTAGCGATAGATAGGCGAAGGATGAGACACCACGCAAGCCACCGCTTGATAGAATTATTCGTTTCACTGTCCGATACCGTTCTCCACTCCCCTGGCCTATTGGAGCAAGGTGGTGTACTTTTTACCACTACCGCCCCGATGTTAATAGTGTTCTGGCCCTCCAAACACCATACGTTGCAAACAAAGCTCTGTCGACGATATACGAATCCTTGAATTGCCTGCCAGGAACGTCCGAAGATCTACCACAGCGACTAGGATGAACAATGATGTCGTGAAAAAAAGCGTCGTCTGTAATGGAATCGTTTTTAAGTGAGTCCAGACGTCCGTCCCAAATCCAAATTAGAATAGACTCAGTCTGGGCTTCGAGGTCTAAGTCACAGCGACCGATAGACTTGTATACAACTCCAGATCTACCACTATCTATCAGGTCTGTTGCGTCTTCTAATGATTGTGCTTCTTGGCCACTTGAGCTTCGAAATTTCAGTATTTTATGACTGACGAGAAGATTAATTCCTAAACAGTTTGTAACCTTTGGAGGCTTTTTAACGTTGAACGCACATCCACACACATTGGACGAGGAGTCTGGATTGTTGATAATATCCTCTTCAGCTCAAGACCTGACATAATGCAGTTAAAAGATAGTTCCATGCATGGAATATATTTTAAAGCACGATTAATGCGAAATAGGTCTCTTACAGTAAACTATCAGATAAGGACTAATTGAATCAGTTTATAAGACAAGTTCGAGAGCTTTTTCCTAACTAAGATTAACTTGGAACAAATTTTAGTTTCTAGGTAAGCTGATTCAACGATTCAAAATAAACTGAGTTAATATTTTGAAATAGAGACTTAATACACCACTTGGGTATCAAAAACTCCAAGGTTTTCATTTGTTTGTCCTCCTGTGCTATATTTGTTTCTTCCCTTAACCTGTGAGTTTAATAAAATAATTAACAACTGAATCTGGTGGTATCATAATAAACTGACCGGCAAAAAACCGGTCACCCTGAAATATTTCCAAAATCACTTTAATAATAATTATTTTAACCAGTGATTGTTATTTGATTAAAGATTCACTGTTGACACAGGGTGTACAGATTAGCTAAAAAAAGAGACAAATTAATACAGAAATAAATTTAATTTAAAAAGTAGCAAAAACAGTCTAAATACGATATTTTCTTAATTAGAAACAATAAATGTGGCTGTTTATAATGGACCTCCTGATAATTATTAGTAGTGTGTATGTCCTCCTCGAGCTTGAATTACATCATTCAACCGCCATGGCATTGAAATTAATAATTTTGCGAAATATTTCAGAGTGGCCGGTTTTTTTTCCGGTCAGTGTATAATAATTCTTCGTTAATTTTTTTTTCAAAAGAAGCTAAACAATTATGAATTTTCTTACAATCCAGATTTGTTAATTACAGACAAAAACTTGTAACAAAGGTTGCAGTATAGTTAGTCTACCTACCATGACAATAAATTTTGTTCTTTTCTTCTTATTAACTAAAAGAACAGTCATCCATAGTGGTGTTCCAGACCGGTATGTTTAATTTGACACCATCGTCTATTTCGCTTGTTTCGGTCCAAACCGCTTATGATGCTTTAATCTGCCGAATGAACGAAAGATTTATCATCGTTAGTTAAGTCTTTTGAATGGAAGATTCGAAAAAAACGTTTTAAAACATGATAGGAAAATTGTACAAAAGAACGATTTTGGCAATATAATAAGAGTATAACGAGTGTCCAAAAACTCCTGTAATCGAGTTATCCTTCAAACAGAAAGCATGTGTTTATTATAGGTAGACGTATACATTGATAGTTGATTAACGTCAACCAAAGGTTAAATGTAAAACATTAGCAGCTGAAATCTCTAAAAAGAAACCTTAAGGTATTAAAACATGCTTTCTAAAGATAAATGAGATAAAACAAATTGATTCGGGTATGGTAATATTGAAATTTAGCAACAATAAATATTATAACAAATGTTGAAAGTGTTCTCTGTTGTATTCGGTACATAGATTTATCCGTCGCTTGATGCTATCAAACACATTCTGTACAACGTCTTTGTTAATTCGTTCATAAAATTATCTAATATTGTTAGTTAGATTATCTATAGTATGCAGTGGGGATTTAAACATAGAATTTTTTAAATATGGAAATAAAAAGAAGTTTAAAAACGTTAAATCGCACGATCATGGTGGTTTATTAATGTTATAAGAGACATATATCTTCCGTTTGAAGAATGACTGAATTACGAGAGTTTTGGACTTTTGTTAGTGGGTACTATTGATTTCAAAATGAACTACGACACTGGCCAACTACTATGATTTTAAAATGTAAGTCTTTTCTAGTGTGAATCTAACTTTATTGGTCAAATAAAGTGAACAAACTAAAGTTAGAATTTCCTCTGTTTACTATTTTCAAGATAGCTTATACGAATTTTATTGAATATAGCAATAATAATAATAATACAATAAATAAGTAAAAATATTTTATATTTAAGAACATTAACAGTTATTAGTATTTTGTCATTGCTCCATCAGCATCTATTACAGCTCCTAATCTTTGAGGAATGGATTCTATTAACTTTCTAACAAACTCTTCGTTTTCGAACAGATCTTCCCAGGTATTTTCTACAAGTCCCCGTAATTCTTCCTTATTCCTACATTGATCTACTTTGATTTGTCTGTTTTATCATCCAAGCCCAAATAATATATACAATTGGATTTAAATCAGCGCCCTTAGCTACCCACTGTAATAAATTAATATTATTTATTTGCATCCAGTTTGTCATCACATGTGCCGTATGCACAGGGCAATTATCTTGTTGATAAATGGAATCACTTTCTGGAGACAGTTCGCGAACAACGGTAGATTTACGTCCTCTACAATATTTAGATAGGTTTACTTTTCATCAATCCTCCAGCAGACTCCAGCTCCTCTAAAATTTATCAGTACAAATAACCCTTTGTTCAGTTAAAACTGAACTCTTAGTTGCTAATACGTGGTTTCTAATGTCGGACTTTACTATACGACGACATTCCATTGACTTAGAGCTCGGAAGATTTGTATTCATCATTGCAGGTCGTGTTGTTCCAAAGGAATTATTTCTTTAAAAGGTAATTAAATTATTATCTTCTTAAAAAGTGATTATTCTTGGCCGTCCAGTACCTTTTCTGGATAAAATGCTTATCTGTTTCGTTATCGTTTCTTTATCGCTAATACCTACAGCATTTTTATTTACACTATTTTCCTCTGCAACTTCTCTTTGTAGATCTTCCTTATTCTAGACGTTCACTAATTCTAATTTTCTCTTCTTCTGAGAGTCTTCTAGCCATCGTAAAACGTAAAAAGTAATTTTTGTTTAATATTTTGACGTTTTGGCGGCAAAGGGTCATATCCATGGGTAAAAACATTTTGGGCAAAATTAAATGTAGATATTACAATGGGAAAATTAAAGTATACAGGTTCATTTTGAAACTGCTAGTTATATCTACTGCGATTTTTTGACGAAATCGGACTAATGCACACACACCCATCCAAATTTCAACCTTACAGTCTACAACACTAAAGAAGATTGGGCATAATATTATATTGACTTATTTCAATTTCAATGATGACTTCACATTAATAACAAGGTGAGAACATAGTACAATACTTAAATGAAATACCTTAGACATTAATTTTAAAAAAGTCATTGATTCTCAGGTATTTTCAAATATGGAAAATTAATTTGTGAGATTAAATTATAAGTTGAATAGAAAGATTATCTGTATAATACGTTATGTAACTGGATTACTGAATAATGCGTACATATCTATTACAAGTTGTAACCTGAATTCTTAAATATACCTATACCTATGTGTACTATAAAGCACCACACCACGGTAGAAGTGCACCTGTTTTATTAACTACTCGGTTGTCGATGTAAATTACAGTATACGGTTTCATGCACAGCCGTTTCAGCGGTGCAATTCCACAATAGCAGTAAACGACCAGAAATCAAGCGAAAAGAACCGATGAAGCAAATCATATAAATCATTATTAATTTATACTTTTTCTTTCATAAACGTTTCGTATAATTGGTAATTAATTGGGATTTGATACAGATATTAAGGGTAACCAAATTTAAGTTATAATAAATAATAATAAGAATAATAATAATAATGGCAATAAAAGAAAAATCAATAGTTGAAAAATATACATTTGATAAAGATTTTTTTATGCAAAATTAAAGCGAGAAAAATTTAAATTTTGGATTTTATAATACATGAGACCGTTAATAACGAGTCTTGTGGTTGCTCTATATTGTAATAACGGAATACGACAAAAGCTTTGTAGTAAGCTTAACAGCTGTATTTAGTTCCAACAGACTTCTTTGTTTAATTCAAATAAAAATTATATTACTGATGTTTTGTTAACCAATTGCATTACACTAGAAGTATATCAACAGTTTTAAGCGTTTAATGCCATTTTAATTGCCCATAGAATAGCAAAAGCTTAATGATCCGTAAGGCAAAATAGAGAATGAAATTTGAAGCAAAGAAAATTCTCTTCTTTTGCACACTACTCTTCAACTAAATACATATAATAAATCATTTGAAGTTGCAAACTTTAGATGTGTTCATAAATAATTTTGAAATAGTTTATTGAAACTTTCGAGCTTCGCAAACGCGTGCAGCAGATATATGTAGTGTTGGGCAACAATGACATATTGAGAGTTTGTTTTTTTATCTCTCATAAGTTTACCATTATAAATACTTTGTTATTCTAAAAATATACGATCTATAAATATGAATTTTATAATGTATTATTGTTATTTAATTAGTTTTATTTTTAGACGACATTAACTAACGAACCGAATACAAAAACTTAGTTGTTCTTTATAAAGTGGGTGAAACTAAAATACAACAGTAAATGGGAGTACTAAAATTACACAATACAATAAAAACAGATTTACAAATCTCAGATAATTAGTTGTTTCGGCTCATTTCCCAGCTATTTTCTAATTATTTTATATATTTACAACTGTTACCGTGACGGACCATACCATTACATTATGCAAAAATTGAATTTTTTCTTTCATCTCTAAAAATAGTCATTTTCAATCTTTCAGAAATTCTAATTGCAAAGAGCGGAATGAATTAAAAATCTGTCTGTTTATTCCTGGTTTTGTTATTAGTTCCATACGCACACATACATACACATGAAAATGCTGTTAACTTTTATGCAATTATTGGAACGTGGTTTGTTTGAAATAAACAACGTTTAACGCGTGACTGACGTGCACTTTACTAACTACCTCGACCACATTGAGCTGGTTAATTACGCCTCTCTTGCTTACAGCTTATCAATAACCAGGCAAGGCACTAAAAAGTCCTACATTGTAACACACACACTCACTCGCATACACAAAAAAATTAACCATCATCTATGTAGCTCCATTGTATTTTCTCCTAGTAGTTGTATTTAATTCCGATAAGTTAAAATTAAAAAGCTTTAATAGTCAAAAGATAAAAAAAAGTAAATAAAAAGATAAGAGATTTCTAATTGCCCACCTTTATTTCTTGACTACTTTGATTTAAAATCAAGAATTGTCAATCGCTTAATTATAGTCTTTATTGCAAAGAATTACCTAACGTTAAATTGTTGATTGTCTTTGTACCTACATAATGAAGACTAATTAAATGATCCATTGTCCACTTCCAATTAGAATTATCCAATTTCAAGATTAAAATTACTTCATTTAAAATTCTTTTTTAAGTATACAGATGGTAAATGAAATTACTCTACAATAAAATTGGCAATAGCAAATTATAAATACAAACTGGATTATTTCTTTACTTCTGATACCCTCAACTTATTGCAGATAATGCAGGTGGAAATGGTGATGGTTGGGAAAATCAAAAGAAGATAGAGCTCTCTTGCAAGTATGAAACACTCAATTTAGTAAAATAGAAATGTTTTCAGCTTAAGATAAATATATTTTTATTGTTTCGTAGCTTACATTAAGTATACAAATTGCGATATTTAACAACTTCAAACTCATAATCCATGATTTATTACATATTGCCCAGATTTTCAATCCTATTCAATTATTATGGAGCAACTAACTGTAAAACAAAAATACACAATGTATTAAGGCATTTTGCAATCAAAAATAATTAAGTTTATTTTGTTATTGACGAATCATCTAAAATCGATTGAGTTTAAGATTGCAGTAGTTGCACCATAAACAATACCATAACTTTGAAAATTCGAAATACCTACATATAAGAACGTAATTAATACATACATAAAAGTTTCGAATTCCAGCAGCAACTCTCTTGATTCAGAAATTACAAGCATCTGTGAACCTCTGACGTGAGTCATACAAACCAACCACTATTCTATCATTAATTTTTCAAGACTGACTGATGTTTTTAATTTTCTGTTTTAATTTATGTGGTTTCTTGCTTGAAAACACCTAATTGTTGTTTGAATTTCTAATAGTTTTCACTAAGCTTCTATTCTATCGTTTTTCAAATCATAACTCACATCAATTGGCGTTGTCTATTTATATTGTTATTAATCTAGAGTTTAGAAAACTGCTTTGATTGTTCCTATCAAATTATAGAAATATAGAAATTCAACTCACAATAAAGGTCAAGATAATTAAGGGTGATTAATATTTTTCTAATACTAACTAAAATACCCTTAAGATCTTCGTTCACATTAATAACATTCTTAATATCTTTAATATCTTTATTAGAATCTCGCGCGTTTTATAATGCAATTGCTATATATATGCGTTTTGTTGCTCAAACTAATGATTCTAGCATCATTAATTATCTTATGGAACTAAACTCTGTATTTCGAACAGCAAGAGGAGTGAAATTCAAGCTTAATGGGTATATGACGTAATCCACGACGATTTTTAGTTAGGTGATGGCAGTTGTTATAGCACTAGGGCTATAATGTAGTACTGAATTTGTTAATATCAGTCCGTGTATTGCTACACCGATCGCTGTTTCAAATTTAATATTGACGCTTATAAAAAATGCCAATCCAAATTGAAGTCACGATTTTTAAAATACAGTCGTAGATAAAATTGTGTATGCAACGCATAGGATATTGAATTAATCTAGTACTTGTGTGATTACACAACTCAGCTAACGCCTCGTTCTACAAACATCTCCACGTGTATTATACTAATCATCATAATCCCACTTGTTACATAAGTAAACATATTACAAATTCCACTAACTGAATTAGGTAACTGTAATAACTGCATAAATTAACATTTTGTTTGGCGTTTGTCTTTAGATTCTTTTATGCAAAATAATTAATTTAAATAAAGAAAACACACCTAAATGTAAACATAGCTATCAAAGCGTGCCTTAATCTTTTCTCTTTTTAGAGAAATTTAATTAATGAAATATTTAATTATTTTCACCTTGAAGAAAAGAAACTCCTAATGCTATAAAAACAAAATGAGCCTTATTCAAAGGAAAAGTCAGGTTTGCTGATAAAGTTTTGGTGTGTCATACCTAAAACTGGTAGTGCAGGATGTCTAACAATAAGTGGCAAACCTGGCATTTATAGTAGAACGTACCTACCAAAAATGATAAATGTTTTAATCCGATTAAGTACTGTCTTATTTAACCTCAAAAACTATATCAATTATGTCCCAAAAACCAAAAATACATTAAATGTGCTCCAAGCAAGTTCATAAGAAATTTTCGGGCTCGTTTGAGCTGAAAAAGCTGTGATAATGACTGAGAAATCAAACTGCTGAGGCATTGAGGCATAAAACAACTAGTCAGAAACAGTCGACGTCGCTAAAATTCAGCGAATGCTGAGGCAGGTCAAAATAGAACTACGGGCCATAAATGTAATATAGGCAGTAATAATGTAATTTGTCAACGTGACGGTCGAGGTTCAGAAATAGGTTTTGCATTGACTTGCAAAATCTCCAAACACGTCGCTTCACCATTAATCAATTTTATGTAATTTGATACAAACAAGAATGAGATCAAAAGGAAGAACGGCCGTTGTACTTTATTTTCTCATTTGGGCCTAGGCCACTTTAGGAGTCAAGGGGTTTTCTTTAATCCAAAACTAGGGTGAAGATAAGGATGAAATAAGGGTAAAATCAAATCCATTCCGGTATTCACCTGCACAACTAAGGAAAATTACAGAACACCTTAGTAAGAATGTTTGGTCCGGGAATTTGAGCTATGGCGCCCCAATTGAGACAATACATTAGAAACTGTAGTTCTGATTGGCATTGGACAAGTAGGCAGAGAATTACGCAATGATGCCGGACAGAATCGACGGACATTTGAAATAAGAGAGGTTTTAATATATTTCCGATATAATGAATAGCAACGATGATGAAGTTCCTATTTCACCCTAATTTTCAAATGTATAGCCTAAATTTGGGTTACAAACTGTCGTTGTTCTTACGATGCCGCAGTTAAACAAAATTCCAACAAACAAGATTTAAATTGTTATGTATTAAAATGTTATTGCTATCAGCTTCATTATTCTATCAATGAGATTGGTAAAATCTTTATTTGATAACTTATAAAATATAGAATCTATTCAATTATAAAAATGTAACTTTTCCAGGCTAACATTTTGATAATTAGATTAATATGAAAGGCCATACTCTGACCCTTTAATTAAGATTTCGGGCGTGCCAATTGCAACTGCTCAGTATTATTTATAATTTGACATGCACTGGGTGTTTATAAAAAAAACAAGAAAACTTCCAGGCAAAACAGAAAACAGTAAAGAAACATAAGTAATCCAGAATATTCGCTTTAAGTATTAAAAGCAAGTAGTAACGCCTAAATTATCAGCAGGTAGGAAAGCAGAACCATAAGTGTTAGAAGGGAAAATTGTATAAATCCAGAATTAATTCTAAACTTTATTGTAGAACAAAAAATATGTTTTACAATAAAAAAGAATAATTTAACTGACACACCAAAAGACAAAACAAAAATCCAAAAATTTCTTTCTTGAAATAATTCATGATAGCAATTAATTTAAACACGATATTAGTACATAGATACCGGCAAATGAATTTGGCCTTGATACTAAAACTTAGTTCCAGAAAGAAGGAATAGTTTATTAGTAAAAAACTGTTTATGTACATCACATAAACTTAAATAAAATTAGGAGAACGACAGTAGTGCCCGATTCGATAGAAAAACAGATATAAAATACAATTTTTGAGCTTCTGAACTTCAAAACTCTAATTTTCCTTCAGATTCCATGCTGGATTATAAAAAATAAACAGCCGCCGTTATACCTAACCATGAAAAGTTTTTTCGCATTAAGTCAGGTGTACGGAAACGACGTCTTTAAGTAGCGATCGTAGAAAATAGTATTGTGAAAAGTACTTTCTGCAGGTCTTGCAAATAACATGTATGTGTGTGTGTGAGAGAGAGAAATGATTATCTCACAGCAATAATGACATGGAGGATAAAGCCGTGAAAAGTATTTCTTCTCCTAGGTTTCTCGCACAAGTTTAAGAAAGAGCTCACTTTCACATTAAGTCAGATGTGCGAAAAGGAGGTCTTTTAGTAATGGTCATTATTATATAGGATTCATTTAAATGTTACCTTAATTGCATCTAACGAAAGTGGATTGGAAAAAGCCAATCTTAATCTGTAGTAATCATTCAAATTACAGTAGTGGTTGCAGGGCCTTCCACAGAAAATGCGAGGCCCGGGGTAACTAATATTTTAGAGGCTCTTCAAAATTTAAAATAAAATTGTGGACAAAACAAATTGTTGCCAAGTTGAAACCCCTAATATTGCGAGGCCCGAGGCAGCTGTCGGGGGGGACAGAATAATTCCACTGGAACACTAAAAGACAAAACAAAATCCAAAAATTGTTACTTGAAATAAATCATGATAGCAATTAATTTAAACACGATATTAGTACATAGATAAGTGTACCGGCAGAAGAATTTCGGCCTTGATACTAAAATTTAGTTCCAAAAAGAAGGAACAGTTTGTTAGTAAAAGACTGTTTATGTACATCACATAAAATTAAATAAAGTTAGGAGAACGACAGTAGTGCCCGATTCGATAGAAAAACAGATATAAAATACAATTTTTGAGCTTCTGAACTTCAAAAGTATTATTATTCTGGACAATTTTAATATAAAATCAGATTGGTAAAACCTTTACTAGATAACTTATAAAACATAGAATCTATTCAAATACAAAAATTTAACTTTTCCAGGCTAGCAGTTTCCTTTGATAATTAGATTAATTTGGAAGGCCGTACTCTGACCCTTTAATTAAGATTTTGGGCGTGCCAATTGCAACTGCTCGGTATTTACAATTTGACATGCACAGGGTGTTTATTAAAACAAACAAGAAAACTTCCAGGCAAAACAGAAAACAGTAAAAAAACATAAGTAATCCAGAATATTCGCTTCAAGTATTAAAAGTAAGTAGTAACGCCTAAATTATCAGCTGGGGGGGGGGAGCTGTGATTGGCCCTGAGTGGTTGTATTTTATATTCGATATACAGAGATAGGAGGCTTTTACACTAAAATCAAATTCGAAAGCCAATTTTTATTATTTATTTATTTCAGCTTAAATACCACAAAACTGTAGTTGCATTTTCTCTATTTATAGTGCATTGCTTCACAAAATTAGTACATCACTACTAGAATTCCATGTTTAATATACTTTGGCATTAGTACTCACAAATATAAATTGAAATTCAAATTATAGTTATATCAAATTTATATCTTAAGTGTTTATACTGACAATTCTCACTTGTTCTATCACCTACATAACAATAATTACGGAATTAAAGTTTCCCCTACACATTTTAAACATAAAGAGTACAAAAATAAAAGCTCAACCATTAACTCCGGTAGGTTGGTTAGAATTGTATAATGTAATTGAAGCAACAAATTGGGCTTCAATCGATTCTGATTTATGGATGTAAATAGTAAATTCAATACTTTCCAGTTAGAATAATTAACAAATCAAATACTAAAAAAATGAGTTGTTGGTTCAATGGGGAATTAAACAACATGCGCAATGAATTGAGACAACTACAAGAACTGTATCATATACGTCCTTGTCAGCTAATTCAAAATGAAATTAAAATATTACGATCCTACTATAAAAAAGCAATTAAAAAAGTGAAAATTGATTATAATAACAAACTTATTAAAGACCCATTAAATAAGGGTAAATCGATGTGGTCTAACATTAACGCTTATCAAAACAAATATAAATCTAACGATATCTCGAAAGATATCAAGATTTTAATGTTTTTCACACAAATTGCTGAAGAAATCAAATCAAATCAAAATACTTTTACTGACAGTAATGTCAATAACACAAATGCTAACCAAATATGTACCAATAGTAGTAGTAGCGTAGTAAATATTATTTACAAGGCTTATTAATGCAAGTATTGAGGAAGGTGTTTATCCAAGTTCATTGAAATTATCCACAGTAATCTCTGTATTTACATTAGGTGATCCTACATATTTAACATATTATAGACCAATTTCTCTTGCACAGTCATCTCTAAAATCTATGATATGGTGATTATGCATTGTCGACCTTCGTTGATTTAATGAAGGCTTTCGACTGCGTTGTTCGTTCTCAACTTATTAATAAACTGGGGGACTATGATTTTGATCGACTGTGTCAAAATCTTAATTTGTACAAGAGACATCAGATTGTAGCTTATAATGGCAAACATTTTCAGCCTTTACTAGTAAATCATGGTGTCCCACAACGGTCAATTTTAGGCCCCATACTTTTTAAATCTGTTTTAAAGACATAAATCAAGCCTCTGGCTACATTTTAATATATATTGATTAAATATTATTTGGGGATGATGCTATCTTTACAATATCAAATAATAATCTAAAGCAAGCCCTTGTTAAATCTCACTTATGAAATAATAAATGACTGATTTATTAAAAACAGCCTTCTATTAAATAATGAAAAAACCAAGAAAATGGTTTTCAGTTTGCGTAAGATAGATGACTTCTTAAATCCAAACAATATTAAATTTTTAGATCTCTATCTAGATTCTTCGTTAAACTGGGTCTCAAAGAAATATTATTGGTGGCTTATTACGCTGTCTTTCATACTTCTGCATCTTATGGCCTAATTGTCTGAAGACATTCACAACATATTAAAAGTATATTTGCTCTGCAAAGGCGCATCATTAGAATACTAGATGATGCCGGTTATCGTGAGGATTCCTAAAACTCGTTTCATAACTTAAACATTTTAACTCTTCCGTGCTTATTATATTTATCATTGTTTGGTAAATGCAAAGATAATCCAGCTAACTTCATGAAAGTTAAACAAATACACAAGTATAACACGAGCAATCAAGAAAATATTTATATTAATACTCCCAGATTAGATAAGTCTAGAACAGGGTCGAAGTGTCTAGCTTTCAATTATGATAATTACACTTAGGACACATAAAATGCGAATATGTACGAACCGTCCATGCTTTTTACAATTAACACTTATAGTCTATGTCCTAAGTTTAATTATAATATATTACCTGATAAACTAAAACAACATGAATGTACTGCCTTTAAAACTGCCATTAAAAACTATTTAACTCAAAAGGCCTACTATAGTTATCAAGATTATCTAAATATCAACTTCCCTGATATTTAGTTTTTTTTCCAATTTCGTTTTCTGTTTTAAGAGTATTTTTATTACATTTATGTACATTATCTGTTTTTATGATACCAAGCTTTTTCTAAGCAAATATTATCAGTTGCTCTGAGTTATTATCTGAACATTTTAAAATTAAATGTTCTTATCTAGCTTACTTTATGACTTGTTACATGCAAATTCTAAAACTCTTTCACATTTGGCCGAAAAACACTTTTGTAATAGTAAGGGGTTAATTTCTTGGATCAGTGTAGAAACGAATAATTTGGATTTGTAAATTACGCTGCAATCAAAATATTCTATTTAATTATATTCGAACTAATGGAAGTGGTTTTTTTGTACAGAATGCCAAAAAACTGTTAGACGGTGCAAATATATTTTTGTTAAAGAAGTGTTTTTTTATTTTACTGATTATATTAAAAAATGGAGAAACACTTTGAAAAACAACTTTCAATATGGTTCCTAATGTAGAAATAAATGTCTTGAAAGAACACTCATTTTCTAATGACTTCAATAGCTTTGGAAATTTTATTAGTGCATATAATTCCGATTTTATCGCAATAACAGAAACGTGCATAATTTCTAATAGCAATTTGGATTATTTTCATGTAAATTACTGTAATTCTTTTACTATGATTGTGTAACTAGAGATTGTGTAACTGCGATAGGCATATTATATGTAAAAAATTCTATTCACTGATCAGCTTTAGTAATTCACTCCAATTTACTATTAAATAAATTTTATCTTTGGAACAATAAAATTGTGTAGCAACTTTAAATCAGATAACGTGCGATACGGCTTTGCCGTTTTCTATAGACCTTTATTTGAAAGTATAAATGAATTTGGTGTTGTTCCTCCATTTTTTACATAAGGTACGCAGTCCAATAAATAAATCTACATTTATAATAAGTGAGGTTTTATCCGGTATTTCTTTTAAGTATATATTCATCATCTCGTTTTCTGCTGTGAAGATCTTCAATGAAAACGTGATAAATAGCAACATTTTGTAAATATATAACAATATTTCTGACTAGTCTTTCTTACAACAATCTTGCTATGACAAGTGGAAAACCTCCTTTTTGCAGATAAACCTCATTGCGAAAGTCAGATACAAATTTAGGTATTAAATCTGGAACTAGAAAGAGATATGCCAACATCCAAATTAAAACTTAATATACCTTACAATACATCACAACGTGTAAGTTCGTATAACGTCTAAAATAAGACAATGTACCAATACGAGTTCAATAAATAGCTGTGCCACTGTAGTGATGTCATTGGATAAAGAAAAGTAAATTCATGACAATATTTGATGCTTATAATGCAATAAAATCCCCCTACCACGTAAATTAAAAATAAACAAATGTTGTTTGTGTGCTACCCCTCTATGACAATTTGACAAAGCAGGTAGCGTTCATCTTTTTAAGCTTAGTTTTGAGAATATTCCCGACTAGTTGACCAGAGGAATTTTATTGTCAAGTGTTATCTTGTTTCCAGTTATGTAAAATATATTCCTTCTTGTTTGCTCTTATGTATTGTTGTATTGGTACAACATTTCCGTCTAAGCGATATGATAATAATAATAATAACCTGCCATCAAACAGTAGCCGAATCTAATTAACCTAATAAATAAAACTTAGGTCGGTGATTTATCAACGAACTCCTATAGGTGTCGTTACTAAATCTGCGGAGTCTTGTTTGTCTGTACGTCTGCCTGTCCGCATTTTTTAAATTTTGAAATTTTGACTTCAGATTTGATTTTACATCAAAAACTAAAGGCAATGTGGTGTCTTCGTTTTTTGATATCTTCTCAGGAACATAATCAAAATGGCTGCCGAAATTTTAAAAATTTTTGAATTTTTTTTAAATTTTAGAATCGTATTCTATATCATATACTTTTAGTCTTTTGATATCACCCCGAGAACATGGTCAAAATGGTCGTCGAAATTTGAAAAGTTTTTAAAACTGTTCCTCAAATTCAGTAACAAAACGGAGTTCGTTATGGTTATGGTTTGAAGTCCCAAGTGTTTTATTTATGTATTTGTCACGTTGACATGATTTATAATGGCTTCATATAATATGCAATTACCGACCTACGTTTTTCACTTTAAAGGTTGCGTAGATTCAATTACTTTGTGATTGGACGATATTACTTTAAGAATCCAACATTTCACTTTGAGAATGCAGAAAACTATAAGAAGCACAATTCAGTAAACAACAATCAAAACATTGCAACGCAGAAAGGAAGTAAAGAAATAATGTTATAGCAAGTTTGTAAACATGATAAAGCCTTCGACAAAAAAAGGAAAAATTGGAAATGGAAAAGAAAAACAAAACTACAAAACTATAATGCGCCCGGAAAAACTACAAGCTGGCCATAATTTATTTTTGAAGTACATAGTTCTTAGAAAGGCAATCAATTGACTAAATGATGATATACATATGTTAATGTTTTCTTTAATGATTAATGTTGATTTCATCTGTCCATGTTGGTCCATAGACTATTTGGAGTATATTCTTCCGAAAAAAGTAACTCATCAGCACAGTCTCGTTAACGATGTTAACTTTATTTTTAATCTTCCATTGTAGGAAATTCTTAGTTCTTACTTAGTAAGTCATATCTAATGCTTTTGATTTTTTAATATCAATGCCAGTCTCATTTTGAGTTTTTTTATAACATCTCAGCTGTAGTAAGTTTGTAAATTCTAAACAAGACGTTTGTTATTAAAAATATCACGGGCTACTTGAGGTTTCTTTTTTGAACATGTTTACACAACATTTATAAAAATTTAGAAATTACAAATAAGTATTTGATAGTAATTGCAACAAAATAATACAAAGAGCTGGTGAAAATAAAACAATATTATTAAGATTTAATAGGAAAACCAGACAGAAGAAGATTGCACAATTGAACATGATGAACTGGATAATCAGAGAAACAGCTGCTAGACCAACTCGAGAGAAATTAAAGAAGGTTTCGGAAGTTTGAAAAATAACAAGAATTCTGGCGACGCGGCGCAGCAGCAACAAGATTTAAAACAAAGCAACAAAAAATAGAACGAAGTTTTAAAGGACAGTTCATAGTTTAACTTTTAAGAAATAACGTCAGATTGGAACAATGAAAGAAAGATAAGTGAATTGCGAAAGTTGCAGATTGGTACTCCTTCAGAAAGCAAACTGGGCGATTGTGGGGTTTGTTATTAATCAGTTACACTGATGCAAAAGTGGTCCAAGAAAGGAATTAGAAGTAAGTCTGCAGTTGATTCTATTCCTTTCCTGTAAAATGAATTCAAGAAAACATCAGAAGAAAGCACTGTCAATTTATATTGACAATCTTGTGAAGGTTTAAGCAAGAGAAAACTATGCTTTAACGAACGTAGTACCCAAAAGGTTGATAGCGCTATAGTGAGGACGACACTGTATGAAACATGCAATAGGATAAAAGTAGAAAGCAAAATAGCAGAGACTTTTAGGTCAACAAAGGGTCTTAAGAAAAAAGATTCTTTGTCGCTATCCTTTTTCTCATTTTCTCCAAAATGCTTTACTTTCTTTCCTATTGAAACAATGAAAACGGTTACTTTAGATTTATGTACATATGTAGGGTCATTAACTCATTACCAATGAATACAACAGCAGGTTAAAGTTTTCAAATCACCTGTAATTTTTAATTTGAAAAGGGAATTAAGAAAGACAATGTCAAGAATATAGAATTTAATATATCTATTCTCAGAAATACCAAGAATATTTCCAGATGTAGACCTAATACACAATATTTTGAACAGAAGATTCTAAAACATAGAAAGAAATGAAAATAAAAATCAAACACTTGACATATTCGTCCGTGTAATTAAATTTGTAGGGCAGAGTAGCCATAGTTTAAGCATTTTTTGTTAATCCAACGATAAATCGATACAAAATTATAAGTACGAAGAGTAACATTGAGAATAACTCAAAATACGGCTTTTGCAAATCTATTGGAAAAGTTATTTCAAAGACATACACACATTCTATTCATTTTGGATTTCGTTGGGTTGATTCTCTTTTTTTTGAACCGTCTACTAAAATCTATAATGTAAGCATTTAAATGATCTGCTTCGATGGCTATAGTGTCTATTTTGAGAGAAAAAGCTTTGTCAAATATCCCGAACACTTCTTCATGAACTTCATAACTAACATTTCTTAGTTCATCAGCTATAAAACGTCAGACACTGTAGAGACATTTAATTCTTAGAAGTTCTCCATGGTCACATTTTTGCAATATGTAATCAAGAGTTTAGATTCAGTCTTGCTACAGTATCTGCAGCGGTTCGCATTGGAACTGCAGTCAGGAACATTTCATACAGCAGCAACAACATGTCGTTTTTAAACAATCTCGCCATTCTAATGTTCTTAAGTCATTCTTTATAGACCCAGTCATTAAGAGGTTTAACTTCTTTGTAAAGAATAACACCCGGTCTTTTTTGAACATAACTACATCGTTCACAATAAGACCTTTCTCGCAGAGTTAATCGTAAGTCTTTGGTGATATGTTTTATCCTGTTAGTTTCTATTTCATTCTTATTGAGTTTTAAGGTCACGACAAAACCGCAAAAATTTAGAAGTTGTGTACATCTAGATTCTTCCAGAAGCAAAAACCTTTCATATTCGAATATATATAAAAACGTCTCCCAAAAGTAATTAAATAGTTGTAAACCCTTTCACTAACTTACTGGAATGAAGAAAAGTATTTGGCGTATCAGCTGGTAATTCTAATAGTTCTTTAGACGAACTCCTAATAATCTTCTTCATATCTTCTAGAAATTGTTTAGGTACTTCTAAGATGAGTCATGTTTGCGAAGGGTAAAGTAGTGTTGGTGAAATGGACTAATTTATTATTATTAAGCTTCTGATCGCATTTTAATAACAGTAATCTTCCTGAAATTTCTATATCTCACACAGTTTTCTAATCAAACCTGGACGGTCAGGTACCAAGCAATAATTGAAAATAACCCCGGGGTATTTGATTTTATCATTTACTGAAAGGTACTGATAAGTTCATTCATTAACTGATCATCTTCTATTATTGCTATGTTCGGCGATTTAAACAGATTCAATTTCATGGAGTCCGTTTTCTATTATGTGCAGCAAATTTGTTGCATACATGTATTTGTCCTTACCAACAGTAACTGTATTGTCTGCATATCATAGAATTATTAATGTATTCGACAAATCATTGATTTTGTAACCATGATCAAGTGGTACACTATGTTTAGAAAGTTCATCGAACATGTGATTCATATTAAATAACAGGGGATAAGTGCTCCTTGCATTTTGCCTTTATTGATAGCAGACTTCTGGGACTTTTTCAAACCAATATCAATACGTGCTTCATTACATGTTTGCATTTTAACTAAAAGATTTTGCAAAACTTGGAATTTCGAATGTCATAATTGGCTTTTCAATATGTTTATGTAAAAATATTATGCTTACGTTTTCTTTAGTAACTTTAACCTGCTTTTAGATGTTTTACATTACAGACGTATTTATGTTACAGCTGGGGGTATTCTAAAGCTTTTCTAGTTTTCGTATGATAACATGCCTATGCACACAATCTAAAGCCAAAACTACAACTGATTGTTTTTTAAATATTAAATACAACCAAAATTGAGAAAATAACAAAAAAATAAAAAATGCATTCATAGTATATATGTCGCAGGGATATGATAAAAACAGGGATTTGATCAAATCCCTAAGAGGGTTGATTAATTCACGGGAGATGTTAAAATGACAACTCGATATGGCCATATCCCTAAACAAATCCGGTAATTTAATCAAATTTCTAAACAGATTTAGTGAAATGACAGAAATAACATTTCTAAGCTATTAAAAAGATTTATTTAGTAAACCAAACATTCATATAAAATATCATTTTAATTATTTATTTCAAACTAATGAGCGATAGGATATCTAAATGAAGTGTATCAAAATAGTTAGCGAGAAGTATATTTTTTTTAAATGGAACCTAATTATAATGTTCATTTATTTTTTTACTGAAACACGCCGTGGATTTGTGGCATCTCCAGTTACAAAGGACATTACTTTTTTTACAGACACATTTAGTCTTTTTGCACTGCACTTTTGATTTTCACAGGAACATTTCTTTAACCCTTGACCTCCAAATAAAGATACTTTTCCTGCAATTTCATGCAAACTCAGCACATGTGGTTGTGGTTATTTGAAGAGGCTTCTAGGAAACCAATCTTTTATGATGCCAACTAAAGTAACAATTTGAAAATTTTTTTTATATTTAATACGATCTCCGTAACATTGTTTGCATCTAATGGCCCTCTATCTACCTTAGGTACATCAATCAAAACGGTGGAACCCACTACCACTTCTTTAAATTTCTTCGAAGAAGTATCTTTCATTTTTTCAGTAGATCTTTTTTGGTTTTGTGGAGTACATTCCCTTTGTTCTATTATATTTCCTTCTTTCTGGCATAAACAGCATAGAATTCTCGACTCACATCCTTCTTCTGTTACAGTATTTCCATATATTGCGTGCACTGGGTTTTTAGAAATGTCGCATGAATGGGTTCCAGTAGATTTCATTCCACAAACAACGCAAAACGCGTTTTCTTTTGTCAACTGCTTCCCCTTCTGATGCAACTAACAATACAGGTGTTCTAGCTGTCGATGTACTGATCCAGGTCCTCTTCAGTAACAAGCTTTTCAAGCAATTCTGTTGAAATATGAGTAGATTGGAGTCTTTTTGGCTCTGTTCCAAATAAGGCTTTGTACGGCGATTGTTTAATGATAAGGTAAAAAGAGAAGTTCTTCTGAAATTGAACAAAGTAACAACCGATAGCGCAGTTTTTTATGTCATTGTCAAATAACCAAGCACGTAACATAACTTCGACATCTTGATTTGGTCGCTCAACCGATCCTTGGTTTGCTGGATGTCTAGGCCGACCATTAACAATTTTGCATGTAGTTAATTCTTGTATTACAGTAGCCGTAAACTCACGCCGTTGTCACTTTAAAGTATATGAGCACAACCAACTTTCAGAAAGATTTTTAATAGTTCCATTGCTACTTCAGCTGCTCTTTTCGAAGTCAACGACTACAGAAAGCTGAATTTTGTTGCGTGATCCTGATAATGTAATAGCCATTTATAATTTCTGTCTGGAGTCGACTGTAAGTCAACTAAATCGACTTGACCACGATGGTTGAAGTAGCTGGACACAATTGGACAAACGACGATTACCTTCTTTGAAAATTTCTTTTTAGATTGACATACCGTGCACACTGCACAGTTTCAAAAACTCCAGTACAACCGAAGTGAGGATTAAGTATCTAGATTTCAAATTATACAGCATTTTCTCTCTGCCTCCGTAACCAGTTGACTGATGGGATTCCCGAAGTATATGATTATATGGTATTCTTTCGCAGGCACTATTTTCACAACTGGGTCGGAGTCGGACTTTCTTTTCAAAATAAAAGACGTTTTAGTACCTACCTCCATCAGATCGTATATTTTGCGTAATAGTACTGTTTGTTTATCCATTGAAGATTTGGTACTGGTGCTTATTTAAATTGTTCAATGGCTGTGCTAGCTTCTTCTATCCTTTCGCGAGTTCATAACGATTTTTCTTTATCATGTTGTCCGTCTAAAAACATCCTGTTAGTTTCATTGAACTGTTCTTCACACACAAATTCGGTCTGATTCTGATTCTGTCCTGTATTCAAAGCCAAAGATTTTGATGTGCGTGCACTTGGCGAACGTAGAGATTGCGAAAAAATTAATGAAAACGCGCGCGACCTTCCTCACGTAATGTTGCGGTGGGGTAGAGGGGCGTGGTAACAAGCGCGACGCAGTGCTGTGCAAGTACTGACATGTTATTTTTGTCATTTCAGTAAGTCTGTTTAGAGATTTGATCAAATTACTGGACTTGTTTAGGGAAATGATCATATCGAGTTGTCATTTTCACATCTTCCGTGAATTGATCAACTCTCTTAGGGATTTGATTAAATCCCTGTTTTTATCATATCCCTGCGACATATACTATGAATGCATTTTTTATTTTTTTGTCATTTTTTCGCTTTGGTTGTGTTTAATATTTAAAAAACAATCAGTTGTAGTTTTGGCTTTAGATTCATTTTTAACATTATTATAAGTATTACTCTTATTTACTTGGATTTGGAAATGATTAGATATAGAAATGTTGTCCTCTGGTTGAAATCTTGAAGTTGCCGCTTCCATGAAGTATTAAGTTGGTATTACAAAAACTTTTAGTAGATTTCTGTTTGTGTTATCATATCTATGCAAGAAATAACTATTGTCAGAAAAGCTATCATCCGTATTTTCCTGAGTGTGGCTTGAGGCTCTTTTTGTCCAATCCATATCTGTTTCTACTTCGTTAGAAGAGTGTGAACAATTTTGATTTTTATTTTGATTTTCTTTATGGCTCTTATTTTTAGGGATACTAAGAGTCTTTAACGTTTTAAATGTTTTTTCACATACATATATATTACAAGATTTTGTTAAACTTAGATTCTTATCAGTTTGAGATCTATCTAATTTATATGTGTCTGCGCATAGGCTTGTTTCTCATGAACATACGAATTTTCTTTTACTTGACTTTTTGAATTAGTTAGCAAAGATATTTCCTCTTCCATATCTTTGACGGATACTTTCAGATTTCTTCTTTTTTCCTTTGAGATATTTTTAGTAACACTGACATTAGAAAAAGTAATTTGAAGAAACGTATTAAGAAATTCTGGATTGAGCTCCCAAAAACAAGAAACATACGTTGTGTACTTATGAAGTACGATATGCAAACATACCTCCAGACAAAATTGTTCAATCTTTCCTGATCTCATCAGTAGAGAATAAGAGAAATCAAAGTTTATACATTTCATGATAGGTTTCTTATTGTAAGAGAATCATTAAATGCAAATGACTAAGTGCCCCGCCATTGTCTAAACTGAACGGCAAGTACTACAAGGAATGCAGAAGATAAAAGGACTCAATTCAAAAATTGATCAGTATTTTTAATATCTCAAAATATATCCTTGCTGTTCACAAGGTTAATTACTATATTAAATATAAAATAAGATCTGTTTGTAACAATATCAAGGTAAATTTTAAGCTATTGCAAGGAAAGCACCAAATAACCTAGCTTTTTATCAAGCAAAAGATATTTTGTAGAAAAAAGATGTTCTGTCTTCCATAGAATTTAGAAATTAATAAATTTGCACTAAACGCAGCATAAATAGATAAATACAAATTTGAAAAATGCTAATCGTTCTAAAGTAGTTGTTTGTAGTAGAACCTCTTAAAGCAGACAGAATCCCTAAAGAACAAAACGACAGACACCTCTCGAGTCCCAATCCATTTACTGTACAAATTTACACAGAACAAATATTTTATTTAAAAGATTATTCTCAACCACAAATCACATATTATTTAGCAGCTACTGTTTTCATGTTATTCGCGATTGTTATCTATTACATCGAGAAGGGATATTGTTGCATTTTCTTAGTATAACAACTAGATACCAATAAATATAATCACACAATCAGCATTGCCATGATCAACATACTAAATTAACTAAATTCAAATTTGAAAATATCTAAATTTTGTATAAACGTTCTTAATAAGGATTTCAAAAAATATTAAAGTAGACTTTTATTATTATTAGAATTTAGTACAAATTAACGTTAGAACTGAAATTTCGAATATACACAGTACAATTGATACGCCTCTGTTTACGTTTAAAAAGACAAACAGAAGTCATCTGCCGACATTCACAGGTAACTACCGGTATTGTCTTTTAGAAGCTTTTTAACCCTGACTTAAATAAGTAAACAACCCAAACTTAAATAACATAAGTTAAACAAACTGTCCCAAATTCGTAAGTCAATATTGTTTTTGTTATATTGACGGACAAGCGCAATTTGTGAGCAAAGTTTTTAGTAAAGCATGCATAACGTACTTATATCTTACATAAAAATTAAAGTGTAGATCAAACATTTTTTATTATTTTGCAGAAGTGATCATTCTCAACATTTCTTTTATACAAGGATTATTTTATATGTATATATTACAGGTTGATTTATGATGCACGCAATTTTTTAATCGATAGTATAGAAAAGGAGATGAAAAGTAAAATAAAAACAATTTCCAAGATCGTTCTAACATCGGACACACCGTACAAGTTTCTTATAACTAAATGTAAACATATAAAATCCGTGTAATTATTTTAATTCGCAGTAAGCCATAATTTTTAATTACAACATGCTATGCATGTCATGGAATACAATAAATATAACTCACTTTTCAATCCACATTTCCATATAGCAATAAAGCGCGATTGAGAAACGGAGAACATTGCGTTGACAGCTCATTTTAAATTGTTTACAAATCAATCAATAAGAACGAAACATGATTTTAGAATTTATACATCATATACCACCTTTTTCTGCTAATTCCAGAACGTTTCAGTATTATTCTAGAGCAATTGTACAAATTAGAATTTAACATTTTATTGTTTCACACTACAATCCATTCGTTCGAGTGAATAGCGTAAAGCAGCGGAAATTTATAAATAAGTTTAGTTTACTTCCTCTTTTACTTTAATAAGTCGTCTGTATATAAAATAATTTTTGAAGAATTGTTTTGTGTAGATGGAAAGAAAGAATATTCTGAATATTATTATTTAAATATTATCAAAATTACATACCGGAAAGAGATGATTATTCAATATTATTAGTAAATATATTATTTAATATAATTATTATAGAAAAGGACACTGATTTATGCTGGTAATTCGTACGTTTCCTTTGATTTGCTACAGTAGATATCTAAATCGATAATGTGACTAATAATGTACAAAATTATGTTTTTTCTAATGAATTTGTTTCTACAGAGAAGTTAATTTACAAAAATACTTTAATTGCTTTTTCGTTTTTTAAAACAGTGTTGTTTATATCTTTACGAATTTATGAGATTATATCGATTGCCAATACCTTTTTTTTCAAAATGATGCAGCTATGTCTGATAATTTTAGCACCTAGAACGTTTGTATTTTATGAGATTAAGTGTTTTATTATCTGACAAAATAAAAGCTTGATTAAATTATACATGTAAAACTTCTGCGAAACAAAAATGATGCATGACGTGGCATTGTAAGCATGTTATTATGCCGAGTATTAACGGAGCGTACGTACGACCTAGGTACCAATCCGAAACTAAGAAATGTAAACGTGTGTATATAAAAAGTTCCAAGTGATACTTCCAATTATTTTTCATTTTATCTAATCGAGCTCAGTAATTTTGTGAGAAGTATGATCATAGTAAGTAAATCGACAACAACAATTTTACACCTTTTCAATGCGGCATTTATCAGTCTTATCGAGACAGGACTAAGTAAAATAACAATTAAGACGTGACAAAATTAGTGATAATATTTTACGTTGATTAAAAATTAAAATAGTAATTTGAGAGAAGAAGGTATTCATTATCAATATGTACATACCGTGATCATTCTTTACAATTGAACCTTAATTTTTATTTCCGAATAGTAGCAATTGCTATTTGCTGCTATTAAGTTTTAAATTATGCTGAACTTGCTATTGATATCTTCATAAGCCTGAACTCTTTACGAAAAAAGCAAAGATTAATAAATTTGAGTACCACTGGCATAAGCTTGAATTTTACAATGTTTTAAGTATTTAAAATATCCATGATATATAAATGATAAACAACAGAGGACCTAATATAGAACCTTGCGGTACTCCGAACGAGATGTTTAAGAATTTTGAAAACTGATTGTTATTTTTAATTATTGAAGTTTTGTCAGACAAATAAGATTCGACTTAATAGAAGACAACATTTTTGAAATTATATATCATGGCGTTTGCAAATCGTATATGCAGATCAGCTAAAGCTGACCATAATTTCTTGGAACCTTTTCTTCTTTTTTTCGCGGCGAATAGCCGCTGCGATAAAATTCTGCAGTTTTTTGTAACGATTCCAATCCGAGGCGGATTTAGTTCTTCTACATTTTCTTAAAGCACTGTCGCCTTTCTTCATAACTGCCTTAAATTATATCAGTCAGACAAAATGCTTTAGGAGTTTGTTATCGATGTTATTTTCACAAATTAAATTATACCACAGGAAAGACTGTAAACCAGCCAAAAATAAATCGCAATTAAAATTTCGAAAACATCTCCATAGCTACTTTCAGTTTTCAGTTTTAAGTTTAAAATCTTAGAATATCACTAAAAGTTAGCAAAAATGATCAAAATTCTAATCGATTCTAGACTAAGGTCTGATTACGTGGCTAAATGACCATTATATTACTTGTGGTGGCGACACGATGTCTTTGTTTGAATGGGGCCTAAGCCAAGAACTTGTATTTCAAAGCTTCTAAGGTGACCATCTTAATTGGATTGACCCAATGAAACTCTCAAAAGCAACGTACGATGTTCAAAAGATAACCTCAGGGTAAGTAACGAAATAAAACAAATTTATAAGATTTTCAAAGTAGGTTCTCCAATGAGGCTTTGCTTTTCTTTTGCTTTACCCTTTTTATCGCAACAATTATAATTATGTAAAATGATTAAACACTTAAGCAAAAATTTATCGCTAATCCTATAAGGGAAAAAAATCCTAACCTTACAACAAGCTATCTTAAGTTTAAGAGAGATTTCGTACTCGAGAAAAAGAAGAAAGTGTTTAATTCTTAACTAGGCTAAAGACAATAATTAATTAGATAGTAAAATTTATTAATTAGATAAGATAAAGTGACGAATTAAATTACTTAAAATTTTAAACAAATAAAAAAATTCAATTTTGAACTGTAATCTTAATTGTTAACTTATGTTACAGTACTAATCACGCATAACTTAAGATTAGGCCATAAAATACCTGAGCTAAATACCTACTTTTTTTAATTTAATTGAAATATGTATACTTGAAACAAAAAGCTTTAATAAAGCGCTAAATTTTCCCACCGCGAACTAATTTTAACCAAAGATGGATATTACCCGAATCTTCTTTTGTGGATGGTCAAACCACTGACTGGAATGATATAGAAAACCGCAAACCAGCATAAACCAAATCTAAGATACGAGATGAAATGGGATAAATTTGGTGGTTTTCAAAAGAGAGGACAGCAAAGACGTAGCTATTTCTCAAAAAGAAAGTCTGGAAAGAAAGTACTCACTGAGATCTTAGGTGATCAGTAGTCTCTGCTCCTTGTAATACAAATTTAAGATGCACAAAGAGATTAATATCTTGCTGATGCGGACTAAAACCTACCTTACCTAGACAGACACAAGAATAACTCCGAATCAAGTCGTATTTCTGACCGATTACTAAATGCTCAACAACCAAAATCTTGAGAAAATATTGAATTAATCGACGATCCCCAAGAAACCAAAGCGTAAGGTAAAAATTCAATTATTTTTACCTCGTACAATTATACGAAGAACGATGAAGAATGTTTTCAACGGGAAAATACTTTTTCAAAAGAAAGTAGGATGAGATTAGACGAGATATAAAAATACAGATGCGGGTGAACTACGGCATTCAATATAGACTATTGCAGATTAGTTGGTAATACTTCCCCCGCTTGGGAAAGAATTCGCCAGCTTAGTTGGCAGAGCATTTGGTCCGGAAAGCAGAGCTTATGTGGGTTCGATTCTAATGCGAATTTCAAGGATCTATACTACAAGAAGAATTTAATTCAATAAACATGTACTGAGTAAGTAAATTGAATCCTTAGCGATCGTGCCTTTCGGCCCTGACTTTTCTTGCACTATTAGAAAAATTATTTCTGTTTAAATTTGACTATTCTATAGTCAACAATACCCTTTTACGGCATTTTAAAATTTTTTGTTATTTCAAAACATTAAGGTAACTTATTGTACATCGGGTGTTTAAAGAAAGAAAAGTAAGATAAGTATGATTTTATACTTTATTGTACAGAAAAATTACATTTATATAAATATTCCTATAAAACGTATTTATAGTTTGACATGAAATTTTTCAAAACAATTTTATTGTCCATTATTGGTAAATGGACGCTATTGTCAAATCTGACATCAGTTTGAGGTCTAGCAGAAGGTTTTAAGCTTTTATTAGGAATAGCAATATTAGCTGAAATGGGTTGCCCGACTCTTTCTACCATATTTGAAAAGAGATTCGACAATCTCTGATAAGAATTGTTCTTTTTTGGAACATTGTACAATTGATTATATGTCTTGTATTCTAACCAGCTATTAGTTATAGTAAAGTTTACAAAATAAAAAATAACTTGAAGGATCCATTTCCGTGATCTTTGATAAATTCCGTATAACTGGATAAGAAAATCGGTCTTATCTACCCCACCCGTGTTCCTATTCCATAGCTATGATTTTTGGTCTTATTTTATATAACTAAGTATTTATTACTGAAAAGAATGCGAACATCTGCAATACCAACAGAGTTAGACGCCATATAAACAATATTGACAAACTTTGGTGCGATTTTTACTGGTGGTACCTCCATACCAAATCTCTCTGTTTGTTAGAATTTTTATCAACGGAATTGCATATAATTGATAATTCTGATTTAGAGGAATTCAGTTGCAGATGACTTAAAAATATTCACCTCGGTCTCAGATCAAAATGATTGTCAAGTGCTGCAAAATGAAATTGCAGTTATACATAATTGGTGTACTACCAACCAATTAGCCCTTAATATCGACAAATGTAAAATCATATATTATACACATAAACAAAATTCTGTTATGTATCAGTACTATGTAAACAATATTCCGTCGAAACAATCCAATATTATTAAAGACTTGGGTATGGGTATCCTCTTTAATAGGAAGCTTACGTTTTTGAATACATACAACAAGTTAGGAGTATAGGAATGAAAATGCTTGGATTCATTGTCAGAAATTGCAAATCATCATACTTGCACTAGAAACATTGTTCTATGCTTTAGTGCGCTCAAAACTTGAATACTGTGTGTTAGTATAGAATTTTTATTACATGAAGCAATCCAGGGAAAGAAAGCATCTTAAATTTCTCCATTTTAAGGTTGAAGGCCGTTATCGTAAACAAAGCTATCCGCACACACTATTACTGCAAAACTTTGATGTAAAGTCGTTAGGCATTAGACGTAAACTGATGGTTTAACATTTCGGTATAAACTGATACACAATCAAGTAGATTGCTAGGATATTTAATTAGTCAATTAAGTTTTCATGTTCCTTGATTGTGTAGTAGAAGCAATGCATTTTGCTACTTAGATAATGGGCATAGCAATTTGTTAATAAACTTTCCAATATATTACATACTTCGTAACTACAACAATATTTCAAATCGCATGGACATAAACTGCTGTACTCTAGAATTTCTATTGAAAATTGCAATTGAATCATAGCATTATTACGACAGTGGTTCGTTAGGTTATTCTTTTTAATTAAAGAGCTCAGAAGTATGCTTCGATTAAATTATGTTTAGTATTTCTAGTTTATTTTTATATGTATTTATATTACTTTTGTTTGTACGTTATTATATTCTTGTATATTGTCCCGTAATTGGAAATATCTGTTGGGCAATTAAATTAAGTTAAATGAAGTGTAAAAGAGTAATTACTCCTGTTGTTCCAGATTCATCAACAAGTCTTTTGTCTAAGGGGGTTGTTTTGCTTTCATATATCATTAAATCATACACTAGGCCACTGGTCCCACACAATAAATACTAGGCTTTTATGCCCCGTGGAGATGGTTTGTTCTTGATATACTACTGCTTTATATTCAGACTGCCTTTAAAGGGTATTATCTGTTCATCAATGCATGAGGTCTCTTCCAATATTTATTTTCTGCTCAATCAACAATCCATAGTCTGTCAGATACATATGGTGGCTTATCAGTAACTACATGAAGATTGTTTCTGAAAGATTCAAATGTATGCTGAGAAAGTTGGTAATGCTATTTCAGCATTATCTCCTTTTAGGAAACTTTAAGATTCCTATTAAAATACATTAGTATTAATATTTTTGTTATCTTTTTCTCACTAGGTTTGTTTCTTCAGCAATTTTTGTATATATGTATTCAGGTAGATATTTACAAAAATTTTGATATGGTGCTTTCACATTCACAATCTCAACGTTATTTTCAAAATTACTTTGTTCTTTAATACGGTCACGGGAAATATTGTTCAAAGTATTCTCAATATCAAACACTTCTTCATCATATGAAGCTTCTATTTCAGAACATCACCATTTGCTATCTCTTCCTTCTACAGCTGATTCAAGACCTAGTTTAAGTTCTTCATCTGTAAGGGGTCTTTCACTTTCTCAAGTATCCAAAGAATCGCGATTATTATCATCATTATATGTTAAGAAATAAAAAATATATAGAAGCCTGTTGAACACTTTTGTGCGCTTTAAATTATTTCGACAATTCTACCTTATTGCCGCTTGCTTACATTTGTGTATATAGTATGTTGTTTGAACAAGTAACTGCTCTCTTATTTAAAAACTTTGAATTTTTTTATTTAATTTCTTAATATATCGATAGACAACTGCTATAAACACAATAGTTTGACGTTAGCAATTGTGTGTAATGGGATTTTGGGAATTATAAAGAGAAAAACTCTTTAAAACACAACTTTTAATTGCATGTACACAAGAGTTGCCGCTAGGACCGAAAAGGTTAATCTGAATTGGTAAATGTATTAATTCATCAAAGACATGCATTTGTAGTTGTTTCACATACCGATCACAATTTCGCGGATATAGAAATTTACAGCCTATATCTAAAAGTCTTCTTTGACTAACATCACGTAACATGCTATGTTACAGGAATGAAACAAGGATAGGTATAGGATATTGATTTTAAAACAAAGTCTGTCTTTATATGAACTAAGAACGGTTAACCTTGCACTGATATAGTATAGATTAATTTTTAATTAAAACTATGGTATAAAATCAAGTTTTGTCCCTATAGAATCTTCCTTAAAATACATTCAAAAAACCTTATTCAAACCATTTTTAGTCCTAATTAAAAGATGACTGCAATCGTTTTGAGCCTTTATGGTTACGACTAAAGATCAATAAAGACAAAGCCAATCTGTACATATTGTCCATCAATTACTAAAGGAAAATCTTCTCTATCACATTGGCTTTTATTTTTTTGGTGAACAAAGCTTGGATATTTGAAACGGTAGAACCATACTTCAAGTATTCAGCAGTTTTTACTTGACTAACTTTGAATTGAATTTGGTTAGTATTTTAAATGAATGTGCGATGCGATGCGATTTGCTTCCATTTATAACAATCCTAATAAATGAAATAGAGAGTTCTTGAATAATAACCTTTATAGAAGCTGATAATATTCAGTAATTTATGCAAAATAATTGGGTAATTTGGTTTTAGTGAAGATTTATGTAGTCCATTGGTTTTGTAAATAGAGATATAAATAAAAATTAGTCGAGGAAAATTAGTTTAATTATGTAAAATGTTATGTTTGCACTGGTTGTGAAAGATTCTTTGTTTGGAGAATTATTATTAAACACAACAGGGTAGTAAGGTTATGTAGGTCACTGATTGTTGAGATTTCAAACTATTTGCATCTACTTAAAGTAATTCTAAATTAAGTTAATAGAAAATGAAGTTAAGATCGTTAACAATACAATAATTGATACTGAAAATCCGGAAAATATATAAGTTAAATGCTATTTGTTAATTGAAAATTAAATTTATAAGAATTTAAATAGGCGTGGAGTAGTATAGTTAGACAATCTATGAATAAATATTGTGAATCTTTTAAATTGTTGGAATTTTTCTTCAATTTAACAACTCCGTTTATGGACAATATTATTACTTTCAGACTTCAATAATGGTAATATGGTTTGGTGGCTTGGTGATGGATGTGGATATTGGATATGGAAATGTCGAAACAACAAGGTTAGATCACATCATTTCATTACTTAATTAGTTATTAATTTATTACTCCATTAATAGATTTTCTATTATATTACCGATAATAACTTAGAATTGATTCGATTTAAAATTAAATGATTTTTCTTTAAATCATTAATATATAAAATATAATCAAAAATACATTTCATCGGTAACGATTGTTGTTAATTAGTTTCACATACTACAAGGTACAAGCAACTTTGCTTTTAGGAAAACAATAAATATTATTTATTTCTGAATTTTTTAAAATTTGTAACATACGAGGAACTTAGCAATCACACTTATAAAAGCTAAATTTCTGTAAATTGAACCCAAGTAAAATTACTATGTAGACATTCAGACAAGTTGCAGTTAATTTTTTTCGGTTGTATTGTATTTTTAGTTCACAGTAGTATCCACTGCAATATATGTATGTATACATTTTTGCAATTACTGTAACAGTAATGTTAAAAAAGAGTTTTAAGTAAACTAAAATTTCTATTTGTTTCTTAACGTAGAATTATGGAGATAATGTCTGAAAAGCAAATTGGAAACTATTGTTGCATGTCGGGGTGCTTCACAGTACTCTGACTGCCAGAGCACCGTTGCCGAATTACAGTATATTACTATTTAGAATGGCCAACAATATGAGCTATTTATGTAAAATTTCCCGCTTCGTTGTTACTGTAGTTAAGGTAAACCTTTTAACAATATTTTGCAATTTATTTTCTTGTCATAAGCGAAAAATAAGACTGCAGCAATTTTGAGGTGAATATTCAATTTACTAGAATTTACTTCCAAAAGCTTCAAACGAGACTTATCTAATTCTAAGTCAAAACTGCGAATCAACATAAAGAAAACAAGGCTTTATGATAAATTTTGGCGGAAGTCACTAACTAGTTTGTATAATATTTTGTTAGAAAAGACGAAATAAATCTTTGCGTTTACATATTATGCAGATAATTTTTAAAATTTCCAATGGCACCCCAGAACCTTTGTCAATAGATCTTCGCGGCTTTTCTTTTCGTCTTAGCGCAAATTACAACACTATCAAACTTGTACTGGCAATAAGCTGCATAGTGTTTAACTATCTCTATCTAACATTACACTACTAGCATCGAATATGCTAGAAAATCTTGCACTTATCATTTTAATTTCTTCCAGGGTGTATATTTGATATTCTCACTTAATTATATCATTAAGGTGTTTAGGATCAAGACAAATTAGGTTTTTTCAATTGGACTTTCTGAATAACTACATTTACTCAGCCTTATAGTCTAGAAATGTTGCCAATAATTATTTGTTTCCATCTACATTATCTTTTAAAACATTAATCAACAGTGATGTAACTTTTCTGGTTAAAGCATCCAATACCGAAAAACAGTAGATAATTTATATTCATAGGATTTTACGAGCTTATTGTTTAGATTAAATTTTTAGTTCAATGCGTGAAGATAATCTTAAAATATTTTGAGCATTGAAATTTACAACAAAGAACTTTAACCTAGAATGTTACTATTTTTAATAAAGTAGCTTGTTTTTATAAGCGGGGCATTTGTTCATTGAATGTGGATTTCCACACATTTTATAGTTCTCGATCATTTTCTTTGCCTTTAATTTAGATGCTTCAAGAATGCACCTTCTTGTAAAAATCTTTCTCATATTTTGGAATTATATATATATATATATATATATATATATATATATATATATATATACCACAAATCAGAACTGTCTTTGTTGTGTTTGTGTCTCAATCGATACACCATGGAGTACACTCAATGAGGCAAATGTGCAAGCCTCGACTGCTCTCCTGGGTTGTGCATCCCTAGTGTTCAGATGTTTATTATATGGATTCAGATGTGATAAAAGCACACCCAGTACTACTTAGTGTAACCTTCGGGTTAGACAGACCTGAAAAAAACGTGCCTTTTTGATACAAACTAGAATCCAGGTTAAGTAATAAACAAATAATGTCCAAAATTATATAAAACACTACTATATCCACTAGAATATAATTTTATCAACGACGCACTGCCTTTAAACCTGTATGAAAATATAAACAACACTCGAGAAAAATATAATGTAATTTAGTTACATAAACAATAGTAAAATAAAACTAATAACAAACAAACTTTTATATTACAGTGTAACGGCAATTTTAAAGAATATAATTCCGTAATGCACCTGGTTTACATAGAAACACAATTCGGTGATACGAACAACAAGTCGTGAATCTAATTTCTAAGTTTGGTTGCCGCATCTTAATGTTTAATTGTTCAATTAAAATCGTTTTCTTAACATATTTGAATTCAGTGTTTTTCAATAAATTAATACAAACCCTGCGTTTGTAGATCCTACGACCAAACATCCCAAGAAATTCCTAAACATAACAGCAATATTAATTATTACTGCCTTCGTACTATTCCGACTACCTCAAAATGAGATCGGCGGCATAGCGGCCACACAACTTTACTGAGACTTTCATAACTCCAGGAGCATCCTTCTGCCGGCGTCCAAAGAGCTTAAAAATCAGACGTTGTAACACACTAGAGAGATACAGGTGGGATTACTTCTATTTATACCATTCACGTGTAAACACTGCTGCTGATTATTCCAGAAGTTATACGTATAAAATTAATATTATTAAACTTAATGCATCGTATTTATCGCTTGATATTAAAATAAAGAAATTCCCTTCTGTAAACCAAGGCTATAGCGCTTGCCCGAGGGTATTCTGTTGCATTTTTTTACTGTTGTGACTAGTTAGAACTTATCAAATACTTAGCTAACGCTATTTTCGTTAATAAACAAGTTTCCACCAAAGTTGTCAATAATCTATCGCTTTCAACCATACCTTTGTTTCCTAATTTACGAAAGTGTCAAATCTAGCAGGTTATCAAAGTAGATGGCGCTCAACTAAGAGATAAAGAAGGATATTTAGGAACAATGAGCCGATGACCAGCTCTTCAAGAAAAAAACTGACTGCCGTTTACGTCATTACGAACTCATTAAACATTTGCATTTGGGTTGACTCTCCTTTGATAAAGAGTTACTTTTAATCATAATAAATAGAAGTATTATATAAGAGTTATATAAGAGTCACCTAAGAGTTATAACAGTCAGCAATTCAAAATTAGGTAGTAATGTTAGGGCAGATCAAGTTATAAGCTTTTTATAGAAAATGCTGATAAAAAGAAATTTAAATAATACTCACAAAAGAGTCTTACTGTTGCACAAAGCAACAGTGAATCAACAACAAGCAGCACAATTAAAAACTTAATGTGTTAATTCAGCTATCTGGTCCCTCACCAGATTCTCCACGACCGCTTCGACCTTTAATGTAAGCCACGTTCCTTTTTATAGCAAAGAAACGACCTTCAATGGTAGCGAAAAATAATAGAAGAAAATAGTTTGATAAGCTAAGGTGTAATTTAGTGCATAATTGAGAAAAGTCAAGATAACAATTAATAGAACTCTGTTTGTTTTGTTGTAACGATGATCTACGCCCTATGCGGATAAAATTTTATAATTGATTGGATAAATTGATACAAACCATCCCCCCAATTTCCAATTTTTTATACGAAATGGAATCACAAATGCAATCCACACATTCTGAAGGTCTTTCAATTGGACGATTTTCTTCTGTTACCGCGGTAAAGGTAATCTGAGAAATTTTTGTTTTGAATTAACAATAATTAAGTATTCAGCAGTCTTTAATGCAAATGTGTAAAATTAGGATAGGTTAGTTCTGTGCTCAAAAACATTGAACTGGAATTCTTGTAATTTAAAACGAAGATTAAATAAATAAAAACAATCTTCAACAATTTTTAATCGTTATTGTGATATGATGGCATTGTAAGTAATCTTTCTGAAAACCTATGGGGTTATCAAAACGTGGAACCCGCCCCCTTTTTCAAAAAAAGGGCTCTGTTTAAAATAAAAATCACCCTGCATACTGGCCCCAAAAAGAGTAACCGTTACGGTTAAACTACCTTGACGATCTCTCAACTTATACTTTAAGGCCGCATTTTTAATTTAAACTACAAACTATTCCAATGTTTGTCGAGGTTCTTGACGATACCAATATGAGAGGAATTTGTGCTTTTGGCGAAAGATGTGCTTGAAACTTATCTAATAATTTCTCCAGTTTGTTTTCGTCTTCATCTTTAAATTTGAATATTTTGTATATTTGTTGTCAATAAAATTAAATGAGGACATTACCTTAAAATTAAATTACTCGATGATCATCACAGTTTTGTTGCTGATGAATGATGCAGTTACACAGAGAAAAAGAAAATAAAAGTCATTTTCCAATTTAGAAGCTCAGAGGCTCCTCTTCAGCTAAGAATGGAGATTTTAGGGGAATGAAGTCAGAGATAGGATAAGACACAATTACTTACATGGAAATCTCTGTTTTGTGTTCATCTATGGATAACCAAGCCATGATCTTAGTGAGAACAATCGCCAAGAGGAATCAAATCTCAGACCTAAACCTAAACCTAAACCATGCCTCTATTTAAAGATAACTTGCAATTCTTGCTGTTCCCAGTTGCAGAAATAATATGTCACTGTTTTTACAAGTATGAATTCTTTAATCGCGTGTTACATTGTTGTAGATAGGGGAAGCAAATAAAAAACTTGCTAACATGGGAAAAAGTTACCAAAATCTTTTCAAAATAGAGACCATAAAGTACATCAAAAAAGTCTAGTGTTATTTGATAACGACAGTGTAAGAAGCGTTTGACAAAAGAAACCTATCGTGCAGATTGAAGAAAAGGAATAAAACTTAAAAAATCCATCTCGAATAGTGCAGAATTTACAAATCTACTTTATTAACAAAATAGCTGTCTCTGTTTGAACTTTTCTTTGGGGCAAGGTACTTTGTAAGTTTGTATGTTAAACTATAGGCTGTAACTTATTACTTTGTCATTCGCGGCAGACAAGAACTTCTATGCTGGCCAGTCACGACGATTTTTATTATGGATATGACTATTGAACTTTATTGCAGTTTTTGGTTTACAGGATGATTGTGTCTTTTAAGATGTAATGTGTAAGTGGCTTTGTTTGGACAACATTAAAATTCCAAGATAATTGGTCATTGTACCTTACACAAAACTGCAAAATGAGCATATTGATTTGTAACTACTACTATCTATTCTCCTGAATTGGATAACGATCATAAAATGTTAAAATATTGTTTTTGAATATTACTTTATATTTGTCTGTTTTGTTTTGGTAAAACCTCTGCAATCTTCTCAGAAAATTTTGCAAAATATGACACTGAAAAGTATTTAATCTTTTTGAGTGAGATGTTAAAGGATACTGATACCCTTTGTGTTTAATTGATATGTCAATCATTTTCCAAGTGTATGCATTGTTTTGTACTATCAGTTTCAAATGGAATTTTTATTAAGATTTGAATTTAGTATAGTGTCTGTTTTGTAATTTCTGTGATGGGGGAAGTAATTTGAAATGGTGATAGCATCTGTGTTGGTTTTCTGTAGTTAGAGAATTTGAATTTATTTGTTGATGGATTTGGTGTACTCTGGGTCTAGTCTAAACTTAAGTTAGAGAATTACCAATTTCTTTCCAATAAACAAGCAAAACATGCTAAAATAAATATTATCAATCTACTAACAAAAACATTTAGAGATTTGACATTTTTTTATTAATTTCTTTAATCCTTGAAACCATAATTTCAATAAACTGTAAATTAAATGAAGCTTAAAATAAAATAGATCCCTACCAAAAGTATTTTCTTAATGAAAATATGCATAATAAATGAAAAGATTGCAATATCAAATACAACACTACAAAAGAGGTACTTGATCAATTTTTATCATTTTTGTTTCATATACGCACAAGTCTACCCACATCAACCTTGTCAATTAATTATTTTGTAGGTATTCACAATTTAAAGAAAGAAAAAAAAACTTCGGTTAGATCAAATGAAAATAGCCGATTTACTAATTCGACAAAGATTATTCATAGCTCCGTAGAATAATCAGCTTAATATTGTTGTTGTTAATATACACACGCACAAACTTACAGGTGAAACTACTCTTTTGTGGGTATAACCTGGGTCAGTATATACAGTGGAATATAGCTATTAAAAGATATTTTTTATTTTTACATCTTATTCAATTTAACGATTAGTATTGGTATGTATAACCTTGGTGTAATTCTATTA